>CAAKHD010006798.1:15127-30669 GCA_901007705.1 Fistularia tabacaria
TTAAAAAAAAAAGCCTTTTTGGGAAAACGAAAAAAAAAAAACCCACCGGGGGGGGGGGGCCACCCCCCCCGGCCACCCCCCCCCCGGGGGGGCAAAGGGCCAAAAGGGCCCCCCCCCCCCCCCCCTTATAGCCGAGTCCGGAGGAGGCTCCCAGGCCTCCCCTGCTGGCCTCGGCGCCCCAAAGTGAGCACCGTCGACAGATGTGCCTCCTCATCTTCACGGCTCGGAGGGAGGCGCCGTCTCGATGGCAAAGGACCGTCGCTCAAACCGACGCCTTCGGGCAAATCTGGAAACAAACAAGTTCCTTTCCTTCTACCTTCCCTTTTATATATATTCATAAAGCGATCTGCTTTTGAGTGGGACGGTCGTTTCGGTCGTCCTGTGTCCAAACCATTGCCATGAAGATAAGGGGTAGACTTTCGCACGGGACCCCCCTTGGTGTTTTATCACCGCAAAGACAAGCTACTCGCCCTGACAGAAAAGGTCCAGAAAGCCCTCCGAGGCTTTCCCTTTCACTCGCTCATCCAAACCTCTCGTCCCTGGTGTCCGCTCTGATTGGCTCCATGAGCGGTGTCACAGATGAATGGATGAATAAGACCCACAGAACTAACTTGACATGGATGTTAGCGATAGCAGCGAGCGCCTCATCTGACTGGAACTAAACATACAGTTTTTTTTTTTTTCCAACCTATTTGTGTTTTCATAGTTCACTCATAAAGTACCTAAGAGGATCTTGATGTAATGAACACATAATTACCGGCATAAATGATCACCTGTGGGATCATAGAAGCTCCAGCAGTCGTTATTACGATATTATTCCATGCACAGTAACGCCCCTCTGCAAGCTCAACCCTCGTTTTGATCTTATGATGCTGACGGTGAAAGTCCCTCCCTCCTCCAAAAAGAAAAAACCCAGCTGCTCCTACTCAGGTTCCTCTTTTCCCGGTGAGCCAGAGTCGATGGGCCTTTCAGCGGAGCTGTCTGGAACCGGCCCAAGTCCAAGAACCTGTCAGCGTTGACAGATCCTTGGATGCGTCAGCGTCGGTCAGCCCTCCTGCGGCCCCGGGTGGCCCCACCAGCGAGGGGCAACAACGTGAGCGGGGGGAGTCCTGGGACCCGGGGGCGATGCGTCATCTCCTGTCTTGAGGCGGCGCAAGGGTGCCGACTCATTTCTAATTGCTCAGCAGCTCCCGGGAGGAAAACAGTCCCCTTATTTCATGTCGTCTGCAGTTCCTCCTTCTTCTTGACTTGCTCATGCACGAAGCGGCGCCGGCGAATTGTTCCCGGCATCAGAACCCCGAAGACGCCTGAGAGTGATTACGGGGGACTCGGCAGCCATCTTGGGAGCGTCAAAACTGAACATCTGCCAGCAGGAGTTATCTCGCCTCTTGCTCCTTTATGTTCTCGCCTCCGTATCTCCTCGTTTTCAGCCGGGAGAAAAGAAACAAAAACAATACAGTGATGCCGTTCCGGGGTTTTTTCAGCGCGTCGGCCATCAATCCTCCGCGCCTTCCTTTTACTTCTTGCCTTAAAGCAATTAAAATCTCTTTTATCGACAGGAGCTGCTGGAGACCGCCTGCCCGCCAGCCAGCACATAAGCAGACTTTTACCTTAAAAGTGAGACAGTCTCTAAAAGCTCCAACAAATGAGCTGCCGCCAGGACAGGAAGTGGCTCGGGTTCCTTTTTGGAGCTGTCGTTTCCCTCCCAGCCTGTCGCAGTGAAAGCGACGTCGAGGGAACATTAGCAGGATGCAATGCAGTTGATTATCCCTGGCCACGTTGCGTTCAAAGCCTTGGCCCATCCTTTAGCATCGCACCCTTCGAAACGAGTACTCCCTTTGCTCCGAAGAGAAAGTCCCCCTCGGCATGGACGGACCTTCAGGCAATTAGCAGCGTAGAATAGTACACAGAAGTACTACATTTGCGTGTACTGGCTGGTGTCTCCGTAAGAACAATTAACCGACATTTCACACTCTTAGCTAACCTTGTGGCTGGTTTCAGAAGTGGAGGCAGGGTGTTGCGGGGAGCTGCGGGAGGTGGCACCTCCTCATCGCGGTTAATTTACAAGTACTATCACACAGAAACGTGAGTGAAATTTGACGGGCTTTTTTATTCCTTGAAGAAACCTTGTTATAACACAGTTCTACCAGTCTCATTGCCATCCAACCTCCTTTTGAGCCTGATTTCCTCAAACTCAAGATGAAAAGGTCGGGAACCGTTTCTTTCAGACCAGACTTTTCCTGATTTTTTTATTTTTTTTATTTTTTTGTCTCGGGTCAAAATCTAGCCAATTGAGTTCATTGAAGTTTCGCAGTCAATCAACGAAAGGCGGCACAACAGTGTCAAATGGTGTACTGTGTGCCAAGAACGGAATGGACTTTCAGTGTAAATTTGGAACCGGAGTGGTCCCAAGGTCGAGCCCTGTGGGACACCGAATAAGGTGAAGTCCAAGGAGACGGGCCTTCTCTTCTCTTTAACAGAGTGAAACAAGAGTTTTGAGTGAAACTCCATCCACCGAGTCTTATTTCTGTCCTGGAAAGGTTTCAAAATGTCAACTCCCTTCGTGACAAAGAACCTCATTGGCAATTTCAAATATACGCAGGTACAGTCCCTTCTTTCTTTCTTTACTTTTTTTTGAAAGAGCCCGACTTGACGTGAGGGTTCAATCAAGTGGAGCTGCTGCTCTCAGCGGATCTGTTTGGAGAAATGTGACGCAGCCCGAATTTCATCTGTCAATCACGGCAGCAAGCGGGCTGGGGCTTCCAGAGATGTCCATCCTGCGGGTAGCTGCCCCCGGGGGGAACCTTTTCCGAATAATTGCCGCAGGCTATTATCGTTTTCCCTAAATCTGTTGCAGCGAACGCTTGGCTGCGTTTTTCCCACGAGGGGAGTCGGGCGAAAAGCGAAGGCCCCCTGGGGCCAGGCCAATGGCGTCGAGCGGCTCAGTATGCTCGCCGTCGCCGGCTTTCATTTCAAAACGTTTATGCGTGAGCCCTGATAGCTCTGATGCTGTTTAGAAAAAGACAGAACTCCAATCAGCTCTTCAGACCGGAGATGCTACGGACGAACCTCAGCCAGTCGACGAGAGGCAGCATTTGTCGAATCCCGACATCCTCACCTGTTGGCATCAATCGCTGGATTGTAGTGGTGATGTATCTTCCATCCGGATCCCCACCTTCAACAAACAGCAAAGATGAAGACGATGGAGAAGAGAACCGTTCATCTATTGGACAGAACATGGAAGGGAGATCTCCTTCCACTGGATTACCTTGTGAGAAGACGGTTTTTCAAACCTGAAGGCGGCACTGTTCAACGCTGCCATTCACAATTTTAAGGGAGGGACTGACAGCAGTGGGTTTCAAGTATTTCCGTACTTCCCACAGCCCACGAGGAACCGCGTTCTGCTTTGATTCCACTCTTTGGTCCATCAGCTTCCTGTCCTCAAACAGAACCTTCACACCAGAGTTCCTCAGAAGGTCAACCAAGACTTGTCTGCTCACACGGACTGGAGTTCATGTGTTGGAGTGTCACAACGGCTCGACCGGACCTACCGGACCGTACCATCCCATCCCGGCAAGCACGGGGGTTCATTTCAGGGGGACTCCAATTCCAGCTTGAAGATGCATCATCACCACGAGTGACCGATTCTCGCAACCACGTGATATTGATCAGATGCTTTGGCCCCTTCATTCCGGACTGGACCATCCCAGAAAGCACAGGGGGCGTTTCCCTTCAAGCCGTCATTGGACATGACGGCTTGAGATGTTGTTTCCTGTGTGGGCAGAATCGAAATATTGGACCGTTGTCGTCTGACATTGAAGTAACGATGAGTACCCTTGAGTACTTTGAATACTATAGTATCGTAGCGTCCAATTAAAGTATTCTAATATAATGACCATCAAAGTGGACATTTATTGAAGCCTCACAGAGATGAGCCAACCTAAATCCACTTATGTTCACGCTCCAATCAACCAATTCAATATTTGTGCAATTGCAAGTATATATTTCAGAATAGCCACCATTTTTTTATTTTTTGGGGGGCTGACAATTCAAATTTGACACGCGTCCTGCGTAGATAAGTTTTCCTGACATCTGTGCCGCATTTTCCGGCTCGCCGAGCAGCTGGCGTCGTTTTTGCGGCCCGTTTTGGCAGCCGAGGCGGACCGCCGTTACTCGCCGGCGGAAACGTGCCACGGAAACAGATGGCGGCGTGAACAGAGGAAGACCCGCTTAGGAGGAGGAGGGGCCATCGCATGAAACGATCGATAGCGACGATCAATTATTACTGTTATTCTCACGGTGAAGATCAACAGTGGACCTTTAGCGTCATTACAAATCAAATAGAAATGACTTAAAAAAACATGACAGAAATTATTATATTAATAGAATATAATAATGATAATTATAATTAATATAGTAACATAATAGTAATAGAATATAATATTATTAAATAAATTAAATTTAAAATATTATCAAATGATTGAAAATGTGACCATTCAACTTATTTACTTGAAAGAAATGAAAAAGATAAAAAAAAGTTATAATCAGCATGAAATTATCCCAAAAAACGCAGATATTATTAAGATATTACCGAGTAACAAACCAAAAAAAGATCTAAAAAAAACATCTTTAAAATTTCAACATATTAGCAAAAAGATCAGCCATAAATTATCACTTCACCAGCAAGCAAGTTTTTAATAGTTATTAAAAAAAGAATTCTTATAATAATACAGAAATAGAGATACAACCACCTGCAAATCAGCTAAATATTATGGGAGAATAAATAATGTTAAAATTACAAGGGAATTAAAACGCAGTTTTTTTCCCAATTAAGTAAGCCATAAAAATTCTGCACAACTGGGAAACCAGCACGTGGGAATCATCAAAAACATTTGCAGATAATTAAGAAGAAATTCGAGAAGAAAACCGGCGGGGGGAAAATAAAAAACCCTTCTTTCTGGAAATTGGAGTGAATGACCTGAAAATGTAAAATCCAAAATAAACAGCCGTGGAGAACAAGGGGAGTCTGAAAACTGAGATGTTGTTATCTTGTCGTAACACAGATGTCAGGATGAAACATCTGGACAGTTCATGAACCTCGTCCGATCACGTACCGATCGATGATCGATGGGGAAATAAAAGCGCTCCTTCGCTTCGTGTTCCGGACGGGACCGGCGCACATCTGTATTCCAGTCCGGCTTCGCACCGAAGCTGCTCGGGATTCGTTCCGCATCCCCGCCCTCCGAGGCGCCGTCATCTGGCGTGATGCCTGGTCGCGGACACACACACACACACACACACACACACACACACACACACACACACACGCTAGTCGCTAAGCACCTATTTTCCCGCTAACCAAACATCGGTGTTGTGCGTAGCGCTCTGACCGTAATGGCTCCCCCGAGACCCCGCCCCCCGCAGGCGCCGCAGGTCGGCTCCCGCCTCTTAGCCTCTTAGCATACGGCGGCATCAGCTATCTCACGTGCGTTAACATCGGCGCCGTGGCAACCGCGGGGGCGAGGGCCAATTTGCAAGGCCTTCGTCGGCTCTTGAATTTAGAAGCGGTTTCTCAGTGTTTTTGTTTGTGTGTGTGTGTGTGTGTCTGTGTGTGTCAGGGGGACGGCGTGCTGTGTTTACAGCATGTATATTTACTTGTGTGTGTGTGTGTGTGTGTGTGTGTGTGTGTGTGTGTGTGTGTGTGTGTGTGTGTGTGTGATAGATGCTGATATACCTCAGATGTTAATATTTGCATAAATCCTAAATAGATGCTTATCGCTTGGCAACAAGACGCCGTGTCTATCAGCCGATGCTTACTTTGTGTTACTTCCTGTTTTTCAGGATGTTGGAAGCGGCCACGGGGATTATTCGAGGATCCCCGATAGATTGGCGTAAAAAGAGTGAAAAAATAAATCTTAGAAACGGGAATTAGGGCCCTAGAAACGAGCGCTTTCATTTCGACCCTGCCCCTGAAACGATTTGCATGGAATCGTTTCCAGCCGCATCCAAGCAGGAGGCGCTTGCCGCTCAGACGGCTGCTCCCCATCGCCATGGTTACCACCTGTGTGTGTGTGTGTGTGACGGTCTCATCGCGTTTGTGATTAATTAATCACAAAGACAATGAGTCCTGGTCATCCAACCGCGGACTAATTAGAAGGAAGTAACGCCTGAGTTGGATGCGGCGCCCAAATGCGATATTTCAATCCTTGTTTTTTCTTTTTCTATTAACTCGGCGAGGATGAGGAGGGTCCAAATATCACTTTTCACCTAAATCTACATGCCAGTCGCAACCTCGGCCGGCACCGGGAGTCAGTCGAGTCTTGAAAAGCGAGACTGTGAACGCGCCGGGCTGGGGTTTCGGGCATCCGAACGGCGAATCACGCCGATCACGCCCCCGACCGACCTGGATGCCGGCGGGCGGATGTTGGGACGGAGGCGTGCATCTGGAGGACGGCGCTACGCATCCAAACAAAGAGCACTCACCGTACAGGGCCGGTGGGCTGCGTCTAATTACCGACCACCTGTCTGCTAGCAGCCGCCAGGCTAATTAAAAACACTGGGGTGGCAGGAGGAGGGGGAGGGGCGGCCATTTGCGAGGACCTCGCTCAAAACCAGAAGGAGAGCCGCGGGTGGAAGCCGCCCGCAGGGGCGAGATTAAACGGAGGCAGAGATTTCTTTGGCGGACAGTCTATACGCTGAGGACAATTATGGAGGTGATTTTTCCAGCCGCTGGGATTCAAGGTGCCGAGATGCTTGCGACCGCCGACACGGACGGAATCCTGTTCTCACCTCCGGCCTTTGTCCTGGTTTGGCCGCGTCGACGCCCGCGCGGCTGCGGGAGCAGGGCACCTCCGCCGCTTCTTCTTCATGTCAAAGCCCAATATGATGCGGGATTTTACATCTCGTCGACACGAAAACGTCTTCTGATGGCGTGTCGGTCTCCAACTCCCGCCCAAGAACCGCGGGAACAACCTTTCTGGGTTTGCGGGTCGACCCTTGGATGTTGAAGTTTGGCCTTGACTTTGTCAACACTACGAAACTTTGTGAAAAGTTGTTATGGGGGCGGGGTTTAGTCATGCTGACATGACGAACATGGCCTCATCTCCCGGAGGCTTTCAAACCCTTTACACTGGATCGTATTCAACCGTTCAATGACGGCGGGGCATTGCCATGCAAGGGGCTAACCATACCATCGGGAGCAACCGGGGTGTTTGGTGTCTTGTCCAAGGACACTTTGGGAAGAGCTGGGGATCAAACCGCCAACCTTCAGATTGGAGAGGCGCCCGCTCTACGAGCTAAGCTAGCTTCCTCCCACATGGTGTTTTCGTAAGGACAACAAAAGCAGTCTCTTCCAGATTAATCAGCTCCCAGGATGCAACTCTTCTCCGTCTGGAGGTCCGGTACGCTTGGAATCTGTGCCATATTTTTAAACATCATGCCCTGAATGCGGATGAAAGTTCAGTAGAAACAGTTCTGGTGTGTTGAATTCAGGCTCCGGGTCAGGTGCGGAGCTAGCTTTTAAGAAGCGCGGGGGAGGCAGGAGGGCGAAGGTGCCGTCGGTTGGAGCACCGACAACTACAGTGGCGTCTTGGTGGAGGAAATGGAACGGCACATTGTGTTCAAGACTGGGGTGAAGAGTTTGTTGGCGCCCAGGCCTGCCAAGCTCGGCTCATACCGCCATGGAAACCCCTGCAGGAACTCACGCCCACTCCCCCTCGCTATGAATAGCAGCGTCAACAGCAGCTGATATCCGGTCCGCCGTTGTTTACCGCGTCGGAAAAACAGAAACCCGCTAGTTCCAAGTTACCTCGGACACCTCCTAGCGCCTTGCTGCTGAGAAGTATCGCCTTCTCGCCTTCATACGGAGCCAAGTGTGGTAAAAGGTGAGACCATGCAAGAGCTACCCAGATGGTAGATGGTTGAAGAAGTCAAACCTGAGATGGGTCCAGGTGTGCATTGGCGGTATCCTCACCCTGCATTGGTAAACTACCAAGTTTTGGTATCCACCAGTATTGGAACTTCTCTAATTAGGATGTCAATGCTGCTGGCGGGCGTGAGTGTCGCACCGCCATCTGGCTCCGGTCGTTAGCGACGGAGTTCAGGTTTTCCTTGATTGGCGCGGCTCGGCCGCAGTAATTGGTCACAGTCTGGGTGCCGCGGTAACAATGCCGACAAAAGAGAGCGAGAGAGAGAGATATCACAAAGCCGAGCCAGGATAAGATGGTGTCATGGAAGACGGGTGGTGCAGCTCCAGCTCAGTGGAGGAGAACGTCCATACCTGTCTGTGATCATCTCGCCGCTTTTTTTTTGACGTTACACGGCGATAATTCCATCCATCTTCACTGATTTGGTGCCAGGTTGAGTCCCGGTCAGTGGCAGGATGCCTTCAGGCAGAAGATGCTTTTCCCGACTGCAGGTGCGAAGTTTTGCCGGCCCCGTTTGACGTCGTCTTCGGAGGAAGGAATCGATAAGTGGCCTTTACTTGGATGAATTTGCAGACGTGGCTGAAGCACTGCAGCGGGACCAGATCAACCTTCGGTTGGGCGTCCATTTTGGACATCAGCAAGCCCGCTCTTGGACATCAGCAAGCCCGCTCTTGGAGAACCGTAATGCAGTAGTAACAGTAGTAACAGTATGCCCGCTGCAAATGTAGTTGTGAAGCTCCTCCCAGGACCACCTTGCTCTTGCTTCCTCCTGAAGGTGTCCTCATGCCTTTCCTGTCCTCTTCCCCTCCATCCACAAACCTCCTCTTGGTCTTCCTTGGCAGTTCCAACCTCAGCATCCTTCTACTCGGACCTTCTCCATCCCTCTTCTGTCCGCGCCCAAACCATCTCAGTCTGACTTTATCTCCAGGGCATACATCCATGTGGTATGAAACCGAGCGGTGCAGGGTTTTGGCGCTGTCTAAGACCCCGCTGGGTTTCGACCGCCATCCCCCCCCGTTCAAAAGAATCATGTTTACTGCTCCCTCACGGCACCGGCTCACAAGCCGTAATCGAACCGGCGTCCGAACCCGCCGGGCGCCCCTGACAAACGACTCCCCCGCCTGCATCCCGTGCCATGATTTAAAGCGTGGCGGGCGACGGGCCGCTCACCTGAAGCCAGATGCGAATCCAGCCGAGGCCGATAGTCCCCTCAGCCCGGGCTGTCAGGCTCATTTACGACCCCGCCGCTCGCCGTCACGGGGGGACTTCATAAATCCGCCGCCGCCTCGATGCGACTCATCTCCGACCGCAGGACTTCATGTCTGCTCCAAGTCGAGGGGAGTCGGGGGTCGTCCGGCCGGCCGGCAGCGCTCCGGTTTGCGCCGGGCGCCCTTCGTCCTGCCGATGGGATCGTACCCCTTCCGGTGGTTGTCGTCCGCGTCGCCTTCTGACGGCTGGTGCGATCGGACAGCACCAGTGGCCCCGCCGAGGCTTTTATTAATCCAGATGGAGGCTGACAGCCCCCCCGCCCCCTCCTCCCACGAGCCCCGGAACATCTCCGTCTCTCCAGCATCTGTTTACGCCGAGTCACTCGGGCCCTTTAAACAAACTATCAATGAACCACAACAGCCATAACGACTAATCGCTGAGTCATAAAACTGTTATATTTACTCCAAAGACAGGCCTTAAAAAAGGTTAGCATGATTTTAATCAAAATATCAATATTATTGGAGAAGGGGTTAGCGCTTCTACCTCACAGCAACAAGGTCCCTGATTGGATTCCCTTCGGGGGCCTTTCTATGTGGAGTCTCCATCTTCTCCCCGTGTCTGCGTGGGGTTCCTCAGGGTTCTCCTGGTTCCCCCCACAGTCCAAACACATGCAGGAGGTTCACTGGAGACGCTAAATTGTCCAGACGTGTGAATGAGAGGGTGAATGGTTGGATGTCTCCATACGTCGCCCTGTGATTGGTCCACGTTGCCCAATGACAGCTGGGATAGGCACCGCCTCCCCCGCGATAATTCTACTGCATGGATCTACGTCCCCACCCTCACCTCTGGTCACCAACTGTGAGTGGAGGCCCAAAGAACCAGATTATGGATCCAAGTTTCCTCTTCAGGATGTTCTCCGTCTCCTTAAGACGGGGTGAGGAGCTCGGAGGATGGATGGATGGATGGATGGATGGATGGAAGGATGGATGTGGAGATGAGCCAGATGAAGAGGCTCAGGATGCCTCCCGGACGCCTCCCTGGTGAGGTGTTCCGGTGCAGGTCCCACCTGGAGGCGGAGGAGGCCCCCGAGAAGACCAAGGACACACTGGAAGGACTGTGTCTCTAGATTGGATCCAGGATTCAGAGATGGACCAGGTCTCCGTGGAGAGCGAGGTCTGGACTGCGACACTCAGGCTGCCGCCCCCGAATCCCCAGCCGGGACACGAGGCAGAAGATGGATGGAGCATCGGCTGATTCGAACATCTCACTCTGTCCATCACCGATTTCCGATAGAAAAGCTTTTTGGAAACGGCATTGATTTTTCCGTCTGAATTCCCCCCCGGGGAAGAAGAGTTTGTTTTTCTTTCTTCCTTTTTGGAACGCTGACCGAACTCGAAAAAAACCAAAACAGAAAATGAGACGGATGAAAGTTCTTTGTAGGCAAAGTTTGAGGAGAAGAATTGCATGAATAGACAATCAATCCCTCGCCGTATTGATTTGTAATAACACGGTGATAACAAACACTCTGGGTTTTTCAGCCCTGATAGACGACCTCGCTTCGAACAAAGCAGAATAAATAACCAACGCTAATTTGGTTTATTTGAAGGTTCTCCGATCGACGTTGACGGACAGGAACAGCTGTGGCTCGACCTTCAGTCAGTCGAACAGAGGAATTGTGTCAGGCAGGCAAGATCTTTGCCTTCTTCTTGGTTGGGCCGCTCCCTTAAGGGGTCTCCACAGCCAATCATCTGCTCCATTCGACCCTCAACTGACTTCCTGTCCTCTTCCCCTCCATCCATAAACCTCCTCCCTGGTCTTCCTCCGGACCTCCTCCGACCTCAGCAACCTTCTACCCAGATCTCCACCTGCCCTCCTCGATCCATGTCCAAACTGTCTCAGTCTGAAAACATCTCCGGAACATCTGTATGTTCCTCAGATGGACTCATTCCTGATCCACTCCCAAGGAGAACCTCCACATCTTCATCTCTGCTGCCTCCTGTCTTCTCCTCAGTTTCTCCAAACCAGAAACCATGGCGGTTCTCATCTCCGTCTTCTACACCTTTCCTTTCATACTGGTTTATCACCCCTGACGCTTTTATCCACCCGTTCCTCCACCTCTGCTCCGGACTATTGACCCAAAGTACCTCCACTTCTGTAGTCCTGCTAGCAGACAATGTAAGAATTCTAGCACAGTGCTGTGCTAAGGGAGGTGTTGAATCAGATCGTTAGCTTAGCGTGTCCGCTGCTGTAAGTCTCTCCGGATCCATCCGGGCGTTGGGTGTTAGCTCTGCTTGAAGAGATGCTAACCTGTGGTTGAAGAGCCTCGGTGGACCCGATGCAGCGCAGATGTTCTCTGCTTCTGCTAACGCAGTTGGCTCGGTGGAACCGCTCGCCTTCATCATTGGGGCCGTCTAAGGTTCCCTGCTTCTTACCTCCTTCCTCGACGTTCCCCCGTGTTGACGTTTGACGTTTTCTTTTCACCCGCTTCGTCATCCCACGCCCAAAGAGCCGGGGCGGATCATTTAAGCGAGAGCGCTGTGAATTATTGACTCGGCGCGAATGAAATTTTTAAAGGGAGAGCGGAGACGCTTCGGAGCGGCTTTGTTTCCTGGGAGGAGCTTCTTGCCTCCCAACTGGTCCACGGTCTGAGCGCGACAACCAAGGGAACCCAACTAGACAGGTTCCGCGTGGCTGCGTGCCGTGAGTGGACTGAACTTCACATGTAGGCTAAGGTTGTGTTTTGAAATCCTCCATTAGCGCAGTATTTTTACCAGTGCCAGGAAGTACCTGGAAGCATCACGAGTCGGTTGGACGTTCTCTTCTGGCCATCAGTGCATTGCATCCGTCTCATTGTCCTCAACGGAGGGGAGTCACGGGTCCCTCTAAAGGGGTGTTGCCATGGTGAACCCCAAGAATACCCCCCAAAAATAAAAAACTGGTTGTAGTTTCAAGGGTAGACTGTCCTGTTGGTCGATTATTGGGCGGTCATCGAGCGATGGCTCCTTGACTTTACACCTGCCACTTTATTAGGTACACCTTCCTTCTACCTGGTTGTCTCCCCTTTTATCTTCAGAAGTACCTTTGTTTCTCTGTTGGCATAGAAGCTGGAGAAATTCCTCAACACACCGTTTGTCCACCACCAGCTGGCAACAGGAAGCAGGTGGACCCGAGCTTTGGGCCAAATTCTGATCCAGGAGGCTGAACGATGGTCTTCTGCAGCTGGAGGTCATCGGCTTCAAGGCTCCCTGTGTTGTGTATTTAAAGATGGCCCTCTGCTATTGGAGCTCATCAACTTCAAGGTTCCACGTGTCGTGTCCTTCGAGATAGTCGGATCAGGAAACGGTGACCTTCAAGGCTCCATGTGCTGTCCAGTCAGAGATGCTCTTCAGCCCGCTTTGCTCTGTGCCCACTGGAGGTCCCTTCGGTCCGGCTGTTGTCCTCTGACCTCTGGCATCAACAAGGCATGTTGACCCAGGGTTGGCTGCTGAGAATCAGAAAATAGACGGCTCCCAAATGGAACTTGCGTTGATTGCAGAAGCTCAAAGCAAATAACGACGATTCCACTGAGGAACTTTTTGGTTTTGTTGTGAAGGAGCCGTCCTTCGTCATGATCAAGCGTAAGAACTCAGAATTACACAGAATTATCACCATGTTAAAATTAAGAATATCTGCTCCGATCACCGGCCTCTTAAAAGTCATCGGGAGAAAAAAAAAAACGTATCAAATATTGGAGCAAGCGATCAAACTACAGGATCATTGATCCCCCCCCCCCCGCTGGGCTGAACTAGAGGATCTCTGGCTACTGATTGCTCCATCGGCTTAAGGCTGGAGGGGGCGGGGCTTATGGCGCCGGCCTCGGGAAGTCGATCCTGGCGCAGAGTCCAACAGCGGAAATAGTTCGCGCAACGGCAATAATCCTGCTCTGGCGAGGCAAAGTTGGTGTCCTGCCCGAGGGGACGCAACGGGAGCGACTTTTCGCCCACGCCATTGTCGCTCCCCCTCCCCCCTTTTTCTTGAAAGGGAGGAAGATTGCCGCGTCATCCCGCCCGCCGCCGTGTCCTTCCCCGGTAAAGACCCCGCTTTCAGAGCTCCTGCATAATGCAGGGCGTCTTAAGAGCGGCTCTCCGGTAAAAGTTAGACGTCTCCCCGCGTCGGTTAAAAGGAAAAAGAACAGCGGCACTCTGAACCTCCTCTCAACCACCGCCACCGCTTCTGTCCTCTTTTTAAGCCCTCGCCGCCCCGCCAGCCGAGGTCAGGCGGCGGACGCGGGGGTTGGCGTCGGGTTTTTTGACTCGATGCTTTGAGGAGAGTCGCTGTGTTTTTACTAGATGCGTTGTTAAAATTGGCCGAGCGCGCGTTTACGATGCGTTCAATGACGGGCATTTTTGAAATTGAACTCATTGCCGCTCTGCAACAAATCTGTTGGATTCGTGATATACCGTTACATTGCATGAAAATCCGAACTGTGGATTATTAAGCTTTGCTAATACGGTCTTTTCACACGTGAATGTGTAATTATTTGAAAAGCGTTTTAATATGTGATGATTATATTTTAACGAAGGGTGTTTTACAATCTCTGGGTTTAGCGGCTGGGTTTAGCGATTGATTGATTGATTAAGTAACAAATAAATATGTAAAAACCAACACATCGGGGCGGGCGTTTGGAGCGCTGCCGTTGTCACGGCAACAGCATCCCTGCATCATCCTGAATCATGCACGGGGGACGAACAGGTCTCGGGGCGGCGAACACTCTTCAACTCCGAATCTGGTTAACTTAATTTGTGGAGTTATAGAAAAATCTATTGATTTATTGGAAAGGTCATGATATGGAAGCGTGAATACTGAAGGATACATGCAAGTGGATGAAAACACAAATACGAACAGAATGCACCGAAAGGTACGCCGAAGGATTTTCACGGACACAGGCTGAAAACTGAACGTCAGAAAGAAAAATGTAATGAGTTTTACTGGAGTGTGTGTGAGACCAGGCGGAGAATAAAAAAACAATCTTTCCGTGTGATGTGAGCTGATGTGAGATGATCGTTTCCCACCAGTCTTCTTTAAATCTGTCCTCCGATGTTTGGTCGGTAACGAATCAGCTGTTTCTCGATAATTAGTTCATTTGATGGTGAAGAAAGATAAACGCGCTGTCAGACTGTAGAATATCATAGTGAGGCGGCAACAGGACGTGTAATAAATAGTTATAGAAAATGGAAACGGCACGGAGTGAATCATTAACACTGATAAATGCAAATATGTATATGTGTGTGTGTTTGTGTGTATATCTATACAATTGTAGATATATATACATACACAAACACACACATATATAC
Organism: Fistularia tabacaria; assembly: GCA_901007705.1. Classification (NCBI taxonomy): domain Eukaryota; kingdom Metazoa; phylum Chordata; class Actinopteri; order Syngnathiformes; family Fistulariidae; genus Fistularia; species Fistularia tabacaria. The sequence goes on from CAAKHD010006798.1 coordinate 29,595, forward strand.
ATACATACATCCTCAAAAAAATAAAGGGAGCACTTAAACAACACAATGTAACTCCAAGTCAATCTCACCTCTGGAAGCAGCACTGATTGACAATCAAATTCACACGCTGGTGTGCAAATTGAAGAGACAACAGGTGGAAATTACAGGCATTGAGCAAAACACCTAAACCACAGACCACTTCTCAGTTGCTCCTCAGCTTCCCGGCTGATGTTTTGGTCACGTTTGAATGCTGGCGGTGCTTTCGCCCTGGTGGTAGAGTGAGACGGAGTCTGCAACCCACACAAGTGGTTCAGGTAGTGCAGCCCAACCAGGATGGCACATCCATGCGAGCTGTGGCAAGAAGGTTTGCTGTGTCCGTCAGCGTCGTGTCCGGAGCATGGAGACGCTACCAGGAGACAGGCCAAGTGCATCAGGAGACGTGGAGGAGGCCTTAGGAGGGCGACAACCCAGCAAACCTGCAGAATGACCTCCAGCAGGACGCAAATAGCAGGACGCAAATGTGCATGTGTCTGTTCAGACGGTCAGAAACAGACTCCATGAGTCCGTCAGGAGGACCCGGCGTGGTCGGGAGGTCACAGAGGTCACACTCCTGAGCCTCATCAAAGATGGATCAGCCTCTGGTGTGTTTTTTCCCCTTTCATTTTGAGCGTGACTCCGAATCCAGACCTCCATGGACGAAGAACTTCGATTTCATTCATCATGGTTGTGCAATTTTGTTGTCAGCACATTCAACTATGTAAAGAACAATTTAATAAGAATATTTCATTCATTCAGATCTAGGATCTGGTATTTTAGTGTTGCCTTTATTTTTTTGAACAGTTTGTGTGTGTGTGTGTGTGTGTGTGTGTGTGTGTGTGTGTGTGTGTGTACACGCACACACACACACACACACACACACACTTTAAAGTCCCTCAGTGGTGAAAAATAACTCGAAAGAAAACTTGTGTTTTTATTCTTATCCTGAAAAAAAAAACAAGATGTATTACAATAAAGTTTCTCTCTCTCTCTCTCTCTCCATCTTTTCCATGTTCGCCCCCCCCCTTATGTTGGCCTCATCCTTGTTATTAAAACCAAA
>CAAKHD010006804.1:0-17458 GCA_901007705.1 Fistularia tabacaria
CCAAACCTCATGTGGTCTTCAGATTAGCTGAAGAACATTGCGCAGAGAGCTTCATAGAATGGGTTTCCAGGGCTGAGCGGCTGCAGCCGAGCCACACATCAGCAAGTGCAATGCAAAGCGTCGGATGCAGTGGTGTGAAACACGCAGCCCCTGGACTCTACAGCAGTGGAGACGTGTTCTCTGGAGCGACGAATCACGCTTCTCCATCCGGCAATCTGATGGACGAGTCTGGGTTTGGCGGTTGCCAGGAGAATCCTACTTGTCTGACTGCATTGTGCCGAACGTGAAGTTCGGCGGAGGGGGATCATGGTGTGGGCTTGTTTTCAGGAGCTGGGCTTGGCTCCTCAGCTCCAGTGAAAGGAACCCTGAAAGCTTCAGCATAACCAGACATTTTGGACAATTCCACGCTCCCAACTTTGTGGCAACAGTTTGGAGTCCCTTCCATTTCCAACATGACTGTGCACCAGTGCACAAAGCAAGGTCCACAAAGACATGGAGGACAGAGTCTGCTGTGGATGAACTTGACTGGCCTGCACAGAGTCCTGACCTCAACCTCATAAAACACCTTTGGGATGAATTAGAGCGGAGACTGAGAGCCAGACCTTCTCCTCCAACGTCACAAATGCACTCCTGGAAGAATGGTCATAAACACACTGCCGAACCTTGTGGACAGCCTTCCCACAAGAGCTGAGGCTGTCATAGCTGCGAAGGCTGGTCCGGCATCATATTGAACCCTGTGGATCAGGAACGGGATGTCACTTAAGTTCATATGCAAGCCAGGCAGGTGAGTGAATACTTTTGGCCATATAGTGTATTTTGAAAAAATATATGTTGATGGAAAAAAAAAGTGATTTAGTTGATTTGACTGATTTGAGAGCCTCCAGGGTAGTTTAGAATATATGACAACGATGTTCTACTTGCAATACTACTGTTTTTATACGTATTACTTGTGTACAAATATGGATACACACAATCAGCAGTTGAGGGGAATGTGGTCCACTTCAACACCTGGTTGCCTCAGTCCTTCTAGCCTGGTCCTGGTTGCAGGATCTAACGCTCTCACTGGTGGACTGTGATGGAAAACTGATATCAGCTGATTTACCTGTAACTTGTTTCGAGGTCCAGAAATTGATTTCAAATCCCAAATCTCTGGTCATCACCGACCTTTCAATGCCTACATATATGCAGCTTCAGTAGAATACAAAAATTAAGTTGTGAATAATCATCTTTTTTATCCACAAGAGAGGAGAACTTACACATTTTGCATTGCCAGGGTTGGGACAACATGCAGAAAAATGTTCGGAGTCAGACACATCTGGACGATCACTGTAGCTTTAAAAAGCACCGCAAGAAGTAGATTGCAAAACGCCACTGGTGTTGCCCAGCTACCCTGGCTTCACACAGATGCATTCATATAAACACCTAAACACGGATTCAAATCACTGTTTGGTCCGAACATACGAACAGTTATCATGTGCTGCTGACAGAAATATGAACTGCAGAGTTCATACATTGCAGTGTCAGTTCCTTGGAGAATGAAGCGTTGAAGTGTCAGTCTGATAAATCGTGTTGATGACATCAGCCGAGGCCTGCGGCCCTGCTGGCCAGTGGTCCACAGCCTGTGGTCGACTGCTGGTGGGTCCTCAGGTTGCATATCCAAGCGAACCTCTTCCCACACTGCTGGCAGCTGAAGGGTTTCTCCCCGGTGTGAACCCTCTGGTGCTTCTTCAGATTCCCAGCCTCCGAGAAACGTTTCCCACAGGTGTCGCAAGGAAAAGGTTTCTCCCCCGTGTGGACCCTCTCATGGGCCTCCAAGTTGGAAAGCCCAGAGAAGGCCTTTCCACAGACCCGACACAGATAGCTCTTCCTGCGACGCCCACCCAACATCATATTTACAGTTTGGCATTTGCTGTGATGAGGTAGGAGTTTGACCTGATGCTGCTCAACAGCTGCATCAGCACAAATCGCTGCGGAGCCAGTTACCGGAGGAGCCTGTGGAGGCAAAGTGGAGCTCATAGTCCTGCCAGTTGAAGTGATACGAGAGAGTTTATCGGCACTCTTCATGTTACTGACTGTAACCGTGGCCGTGGTCAGTGTTGTTTGTGGAGATGAACCGTGGTGCTGGAAGATCTTGTTGCCGTTTGACTGCTGGAGGTGAGCCTGCGTACCTTTCATCATGGCCGGGGTTCTGCTCCGCGCTCTCTGCGGGGATGCAGCCCGGATACGCAGGGGCACGGCTGTTCACAAACACAAAATCAGCCCGTTAGAATAAAACATTCAATAGATTCGGAGACTTTGACAGCTGACTCGGGTCCTCACACCTACATCATGTGGTCAGAAATAGTGTGTCCCGCCTCAAAAAATCAATAGCTCTTGTGTTTTTCTGTCCATTTGAGGTCTCAAGAGCCTCTCATGAGACACTTCCCTTGCCAGCGACATCGCCTCAAATCACCCTGCATTCGTGGAGGAGCACATACTGTACATGTGCAGAGTCAAGGTAAAATCAGCGCTGGCAGTGAGGGCAGAGATGAGTTTCTCTTTAAGTGACTGACAGAGAAAAAAGTAGGAAAAATACCACCAACCTTGTGATTCAGTGTACTGATTGTGAGCTCTTGGGTTGCCAGATGTCGCTGAGGAAGCTAAACCTTGACCCGACTGAAACGTTTGTGGAGACGGTGGATCAGCCTCAACAATCAAGACTCCATCTTGGAGATTGTCTGACTCATCAGTGGTGAAGGAACACAAAGTTGCCGTGGTGGCAGCTCCAGAGTCACCATCCGGAGCCCACCGGGTGAAAAACGTCTCCAGCTCAAAAAGGGAGTATTCTGAACTGAGCACGTTTGGGTTGGCTGGTGTGTTCGTGTCCGGTACCCTCAAGTGGACTGTCACTCTACCACTGGACTCTCCGGATCTCAAGTGGGCTGACGGCGACGTTTCAGACTGTTGAGAGAAGAGAGCAGAGAGCAGTTAGGTTGAAGAGAAGCTCTTACTGACTTGACTATTGAGAGAGTTTCAGAACATACAGCTCAGAAGAAAGTCCAAAAGAACAGTCCATTCACACTCAAACATATGGAACTGACGTGCGAGTCTCATCAAATAGCTTTAAACAGATGCTTTGGTTTGGTGATGGCAATTTCTCTTTCTTTGCACAAGTTAAAATAAATCAAGGTAAAAGGAGAGATTTGACTTACAAAGTGTTGATCAAGTCTATTTAATTACACTTTATACAATAAAAACCGTTTTGATCCTTTCTCCTAGTTCATCAAATAGTGTTGATTCTACCAGAAATGTCCAATGTATCTGCACATGGACTCACGTTGACAAGACTGGGAGGACTTTTCAGTGAACAGAGACTGTTTGACCGCTGTACTTGCTATCAACTTATTTACATGGAAAGAATGGAACTTGAACATGGAACACAAAGTATTCCACAGAATCATAAAATGCCCTTTTTCCAACCCTCGCTGTTGGAACCCCTGGTTTAGAGAACAGAGTAGATATAAAAAGCCTTGCATCAAGTCAGACGTCAACCAACAAGGCATGATAACTATTCAACCAATCACCGCTTTCGGTCATTTCTAACTTATCCCATGTTGTTTTGAGTTTAAATTCCACGTTCTTTATTGCGCTGCAGTTTTTTTCCGCATCTAATACATATGTGTGATGGATAATGAAAACACAAATTCACCAGGAATTTGGGGAGAAATGTTTAATTTTTTTTTACACTTTTTACATGGCAATCCTTGGACACTGAACAGAATATTACAAAATCGTGACATTTTTTCCTAGAGCTGCATAACATTTAGGGTATATCCCAGTGTTACAATGGTCTTAATTCACATAAGAATCAAACTTTAAGAAACAAATTTACTGTATTAACTTTGTAATGAAGACTATGATGACGGTGCATGTTTTTACTGGAAACAAATGGGATACATAAAAGCACACATATAGTAAAACAGCTACAATATCTGAAACAAAAAGCTTTTTAGGGCTGCTATATGGGGGCTAAATGGTGAAATACAAACAAGAGGCTCCTTCTTTACAACTGTATTTTCTATAAAACCACAACAGGCAATATACTGGAGAATTTAGAGTTGCCTTAATGCAAACCAATAAATGGGTGGTCGAGGGCTGATCGACAATCACACCTTCATTAAAACAAGCTCATAAATTCAGCTATAACTGGTCCCATGCCATTTATTATGAGCATCATTTCTGTTTGTTTGTTGTTTGGTTTATTCATTTCAAAACTAATCTCAACAGACATGTTTCAACAAATTAACAGTGGTCTAGTGTTGTATAATTATGTCCCAGACTTTAGTCGTTGCTGTACAATTTTAACGCTGCACTCACTCAGGACTCCGAGTAATGCACGGTTATTTACTCTGTCACGCGTGGCACAATTGGATCCGGAGAAATATGGTTTTAGGGCCTGCCATCTTGAATTCCCGCTGACATTTCGTCGTGTTCTCTTCCTCAGTCGGACTCAGGTGCAGGAAAAGGACTTTTAAAGTAAAACCTTAGAAAATCTGAGCCTGACGTGAGAAATTACTTCGAAAAAGACACACTATTAAACTTAAAGCACCAAACTGCCGAATGAATGCTATTTTGATCACACTATGATTTGAATAATCTAGTTCTTGGAAACACAAATATGCATAGCACCGGAGAGTCTGGTCCCTTTAAGTTGACGAGATGCATGAAATTTTCAGTCCTTTTTCAAGCTGTTCAAAGCAACTGTCAATTATTTTAATGATGCAATTTGCCAACTAAAATGTATATAATTTGACAGAATTTGTTGTCCTGATTTCTGAAATTAGTTTTGTGCGAACATAGAATTGAGAAACAGTGTTTTTAGTTGTATACTGCACACTATGGAATTATTCACCAAGACATTCAATACATGGGAATTTCTCAGCTCATGATTACACCTGTAGAGTGCATTAAAAGTCAATTTTGACATCTGTGCTTTCTTTTTATTTACAATGGACCAACTAAAACAATGAAAGAAACATGCTGCTATCTTTGTGATGCACGAATCGTACTTTATCAAATGTCAAAGCAGTTTAGTCGAGCCTTCATGAACTTCCCTCACTGAGAGCATATGAGAATGTAAAGTTGATTTTCCTCTCAAAAACTGTAGAAATAACATCACCTTATCATGTGAAATATTTTCACCTTTAGGAGCTTCGGTAACAAGGAAAGATGATTTTCCTTTTACACTTTCATCATTTTTCCTTTTGGTTCTTCACATGTATTCCATGCTGACAAGATCCGCAGAACTAAAAATCCGTCATCGATTTCTTTTTTTGGTTTGTATTTCTTTAATGCTGGTTCTTGATAGCCCTACCTTTGAAAAATGCAAGATAAGAGTTGGCGTTAACGGGCTTCACTAAATACTGTGCCTCTGTTTCCTTTGAGTAGTCAAAACCCGATGAACTCCCTCACATTTTAGGCGTTGGAGGGTTGGTGCCATCAGCCCTCGAGTCGTAATCATGGGTTCTGCTACTTTCTCAAGGACACTTCGGCGCTATCAGCTATTCTTGAAGTGAGGAATAAAACCGGTATTCTTCGTATGATGAGATGGTTTTTCATATTTTTACATGGCTGTTTATTAGAGACTGATCGTCACGTATTCACGAGCAGCTTTTGTTTGAGAATTGATGGATGGTAGTTTGTAGAACTAAGGTGGATGTTTCTAGTACTTTGGAACTCAAATAAACATTCTGCAAATACATTATATTCGATGTGATAGCTGTAAATGGAATTCTGCAAGCGATATTGATATCAGACTCAACACAGGGTGAGAGTAAAGGTGAACATCAGTTGCAGGATAAGAATAACTTTTAAATATTTGAAAAAAAAAATGCATTTACGCATATTCTCGTTGTCAAATCGTGTCATTTACATTTCAAGTTTTATTACTCGAGATAAAAATAATTATGACGAACTCATGACTTTGAGGGTGAGCACACAACAGGTGTTGAGAGGAATTTGCTCTTCACTCACTTGATCTTGGTTTTAAACATGAAGCAAGACTTACGACTCCACAACGTTGCCATCAATTTTTGCACAATATGCCTACACGTGTTGGTGATGTCTCTTTTGGTGTTTTTTCAGGTTACTGGGGTCAGAGAACCTCCCGGGACAGAGCGGACATGGGTAAGGCCTCTCTCCAGTGTGGATGTTGCGATGGATCTTCAAGTTCCAAAACTGGGAGAACTTTTTGCCACATATGTTACAGCCATACGGCCTCTCGCCTGTATGAGTCCTGAGGTGAGAGTCTAAATTAGCCGGGGAGCTAAAGCCTTTCCCACAGAACCTACAAATACAGATCCTTTTCCTTTGAGCCTTGTGCTGCCTATCAGCTCTGCTATAAGGATCCTGACCTTTGCTCAATATTTTCTTTGGGCCTTGCACCTGTTGTGGCATCAGAGTGGGGCTGGACTCTTCTGAAAGGTCAATATAGGCCTTCCGGAGGGACATGGAGGGAAAGTAGCCTTTACAGCTTTCACCGGACAACACACTTTCAGGCGAACTATCGACAGCCAATTCCCTTCCGGAGTTGTCATGTGAGACTGACAGGTATGATAGGGGTGCACAGTGTGATGAGGGCCCTGGGAGGCTGTTGCCATCACAACCAGCCCCCCGGTTAGGCCAGAGTGAGGGACGGCCATAGCTGACCTCTGAGAAGCCCCGGCCAGACTCAGACAGCTGACTGGTGGTCTGTGCGGCTTCATCAAATGGCAAGACTCCTCTGCAGTAATCGGTGCTGGACTCCACTAACCCTGCACACAGAGACACAGAGCGAGTGAGTGACGGGACATCAAGTTCAGTTGCTGTTGTCTTGCCACTTAAATCATTCGGTGATCGGAATGTGAAATGTCAGAAATGTGTAATTGTAATAATCTGGGATTCTTTTCTGATTTGCACAGAAGTAAGAGGGGGAGATTATTGGAGAAACAAGGGCAGTTCTGGCAGTTATTCTTCCCAGCCAGTGGTGACACTGTTGCACATAAAAGTCTGTGGTCATAGTTTACGTCTTTGTGAGCAGGAGAAGAAGAGGGCAAGCGCACGTTGAATGTGGAGGCATGGCTAACGTGTCTACTGCTGTTTGGAATGTGTTAATCCATATTCAGCCATGTTGTTGTACTGCAGAGCGCATTCCTTGTCAGGGTATTGAAACTGTACGATGCATAAGCTCTGCGAGAGTGTACATCTCTGAATCTTTAGCCAGTAATTGTAGTCTTGCTACTCTGATTTTGTTGCATATTTGGGATGATACGTGCATGTCTGCGGAATAGAACTGTGAGTTAAACAAAGTTGTTTCGGTCATTCTCACTTGCTCGAAACGGCAACGTCAGTAAAGAAAACTTTGATTTTGTTACACGTTTTGGGTGATCCGTGCATCTCTGCAGGACCGACTGCTGTGTCAAACAATGCTTTCTCTTGTAGTTTCACTTGCTCAAAAAGGCAGCGTCAGTAAAGAAAACACCGAGCCTTATGTCGAGGAGTTCATCCATCTGCACTGCTGTCGTCCGCTCTCTGGTAAGTGATCGGTAAGTATGGTAGTCATGAATGACCACGAAGGAAGACTTTATTCCGGGGCTGTTATACCCTGACAAAGTACGTGAAATTCATCCTCCTGTGGACAAACTTCCATTTTACTTGCAAGAAAAATGGATCGCACATCCATGTAGAATCGGAAACGCTTCGTCTCCTTTCCTTCGATTTTCTAAATTGCTGCCTTCATTAAGAGGAAAGCTGACAGGCAAAATAACCCCAGCTTCGGCCTTCTGTCCCGTCCCTGAGGCAACTTAGAACATGGGAAAGCATGACAGGAGAGAGCAGATCAACTCACAGAACAGAGGTCGTCAAGTCCAAATCAAGACCAGCCTCTGATGAAGCAGCTAATGATCCAAGCATTGAATGTCCCTGATGCTCTGCAAACCCCATGTGCTTAGAAAATGCAGAGCATCGGGACAAACCCCTGGAGGAGCAGAAAAGTCATCTGAAACCGCTTTTCCATGCTGTACGTCTTTCAGCCCTCAAGCAAAGCACTGTCAAATCCAGATCACGTGTACTAAATGTGGTAGCTGTCCACGCTGGTCGTGCTCACAGGTGATGATGGAGGGCAGCAGGAGCTGAAACCGGCCATGACCACGTCCACCTGCTCACGGGTTTGTGGAAACAAAGTCCATGTTCATTCATGTGCCAAGATCAGTCTTGTGTCAGTTTACTCTCGAGGGACTCGTGACGCAGCGTCAAGGTGTGTGTGATTTTGGATGACCAAAGCAACCAGATGCTGGCGGTATCTTCCTCCTCCCACTGAGGGCACCACTGATGACTCCTCCTAACTCACTCTCAGGGATCAGCGTTGTCCACCGAGACAAACATTTTCAACTTGCCAACACCCGTCGAATATAACATGTTTCCTGCCTCCGCTGACTCGGGCAGCTCAACACCACTCACACCTCCAGGACACCATCAGAAATCCCAGAACTTGACCATAACACGTACACACACATTCTCCCGGTGAAGTGACGTTATTCAAGCCCACCAAGTGCTACAACGATGCAATGGACATCCATATGCTCCATTTGTCGTCCCTGGGACGGGTTTCACACTTGACAACGTCTGCTCGGGCAGAGCTCACATGCCCGGAAAGGTGAAAGTTCTCAAACCCCACATCTTTAACAATGGCCACTTCAACTCTCTGCTCTAAAGCAGTATCCAGGTGAAGGCAGAGCTCGGCCACCAAGTCAACATGATAACTCTTTCATTCCCAGATCACAAAGTTCTGAAATCATGAGTGACACAGTCTTCCTGTGTAAAGGTTCCGAGGAAAAAGCAGACAACTCAACGGAGGAACAAACTTCCTTCCAATCCCAAGGTTCACCTCGGGAAAGTCATCATTTTCCACATTCGGTGTCACTGCTTCCCAGGACGTTGCAGCTGCAGAACAAACCACAGCCAGATTCAGAGGGCGAGTGTGAACTTGGGTTTGTGTTCAGTGAAGTCACGTGTGCTCCGCGACGAGAACTGACCGCTCTGTCCTACCTATGGAAATTGCAGACATGGACACTTCATCCTGTTAGGCCCTTTGCAGACAGCGAGAAGGTCCTTGCTTACATTCGAAATGAATCCAGATGGTTCTACATCTAAGGAAGTAACCAAGAGCGGGACATTTGAAAATGATCCCTTCCTGGAGGTAGGTGCCACATCTGGAGGGATAAGTATCTTCTGACACTAAAAGCTTGTATAAAACGGCGGTCTACAAGGCCCAATCCTCAAGAAGGACACTAACATTAATTACTGTGTTTATTAATGACCCCTTTTTGAGCTGGAGAAGAAGAATGTTCTCAAATGTTGAGTGTGGAAGCATGTCTGGCATGTCTGCAGCTGTTTAGTTGTGACACAGTGCACTTCTGGCGAAACTGTTGTTCCACGGAAGTGTATCAGAACTGCAAGATGCCTTCGAGGGTATTATTTCTAAATCGTTTAGGCAATGCGGTGCTACTTTGTTTTACAAGTCCATCAACTTGGGAATTTTCCAAGATACACTATATGGCCAAAAGTATCCGCTCGCCCATCCAAATAATCTGAATCGGGTGTTCCAGTCACTTCCATGGCCACAGGCGGATGAAATCAAGCACCTGGACATGCAGACTGTTTTTGCAAACATTGGTGAGAGACTGGTTCGCTCTCAGGAGCTCGGTGAATTCCAGCGCAGCACTGTGGTAGGATGCCACCTGTGCAACAAATCCAGTGGTGAAATTTCCACTCCTAAATATTCCACAGTCGACTGTCAGCTGGATTATAAGAACATGGAAGTGTTTGGGAACCACAGCAACTCAGCCAGGAAGTGATTGGCCACGTAAACTGACGGAGCAGGGTCAGCTGATGCTCAGGCGCACAGTGTGAAGAGGTCGCAGACTTTCTGCAGTCCATCTCTACAGACCTCCAAACTTCATGTGGTCTTCAGATTAGCTGAAGAACATTGCGCAGAGAGTGAATACTTTTGGCCATATAGTGTACGTGCCTTCATCCAATTGATTTTTTGCTTTATGATACGAGCCGAGAGCAGAGTTACGAGTGAGCAGGACGAGCAGTCCATCAAGTGGCGCCACAGCGGAAATCATTGAAATTTATGATTGAGGTGTGCGTGTTGTCAACTTGTCCATGAAGAGACAGAGAAGTTGTTGTTGGTGAGATACCGTGACGGAGAGCATCATCTGTGAGAAAGCATGACACATTTATGGTGATTTGGTGCAGCAGGCTGTGGGAACATCAACAGATGAGGCACCGGAAGAGTTATTCAAAGCCAGCCAGGGATGGTTTGATCATGTTGAAAAGAGGGCCAGGATTCGATCCGTCGGAAAATTTAATTCAAGCTATAAATTCAAGCATGGAGTGAAAGTTAAAATTAGCAGTACATTGAGGCATTTAATGTGTAGTGAGATAGTTAAACGATGGAGGATGAAATGAAAAACTCCCCCAACCTTGAAGGTAAACACACTTAACACAACCAGATTATTTCTTTACATTCTCTTCTAATACGCATCATTATTTTTCAGACATTGTTTGGTATTTATAAAGTGCATTCTCCTTATTTGAAAACACGTAGCAAAAACAGGGGAACTGAAACTGATGTAAAGGCCAGTCACGGAACAAATTCAACTCAAGGTATAAATGTAACTGTAAATGTAGTACTTTGATTCGGTTATATATTTTGGATGATACGTGTGTGTGTCTGCTGAGCAGATTGGTGACTTCATTTTATTTTTTATTTTTGCAGTTTCTACTCAAGATATTACGCTTTCTACTTCTACTGTCGTACACCTTGGGTTTTTCCGAATAATTACACACTTAGTGTGAACAGTGGGGATTTGAATAGAAATCTGAAGGATCATGAGGGCTTGTGCTCTTAACTACCTTCACATGAAGACTGTTTTATGGATGTTTACTGATGATTTTTCACTAGATTACATGGATTTCAGTGAACAAACACAGAGGTCTACTCACCCTCCTGAATGATGAGGCCTGTTTGGTCCTGGGTCCCTGACACTTGCTGCTCTTCCACCTTCACCAGCACAACATCTGGCTCTTCTTCCTTCTGCACACACACACACACACAAACGAGCTGCTGTCACTTCACAAGGACACAGTGCAGTTTTCCATGCACACACTGAAACGTGTCCAAGGAGGGCTGCAAGTCTTACAGCATCATTACAATCGATTTAGAAGAAGGAAACTCTACGATTTGGTGTTTTCTAAGGTGATTATTCAGTGAGAAATAGTTCACATGAACACGTTTGAGAGGTTTTTCCTGATTGAAACACAATTTCCCTTCTTAAATCAAATGTGAACATGAATAGACATCCTGGGTTCACCAACTCTTAGTTAACCAGCAGCTCCATCGACACTACAAACCTCGATAGTATGAAGAACTATGTTCATGATTGGTTGATTTGTTGGAGTCATACTTTGGCGAGAATCTTAAATTCCCCCACTTATAATTTGTTGGATTTCTTTCTACTCTTTTCCTTTCTCAGACTTTTCGTTGGATATTTTTGGTTTGTCACCTCTGGATTTAGCCAATACCGATTTACATTTCAAACCATAATCTGACCCTTTCATCAAATAACAAGTCATTCACTCAACCAAATGATTTAGATTAGCACATGAAGAGCAAACACTGTAGCTTGTGGATTGAAAGGTGGTGTTTATGTTTTTCACTTTGGTCCAAAAAGAGCTGTTTATTAATGAAACTCCAGCAAGGAGTAAAACTGGAAGTGCTGCTGTCTGGCTGTTTTACTTCAATGGATTTTGAGCGGACCAATCAAATATGTTACCAGAAATACAGCGGTTCAATGAAAGAGAGAGTTTATTCATTCTGTACACTCAGTTTTAAAGGTATTTCAAGACAATTGAATTGCTAAAAGTGGGTTTGTAGTTTATGAAATTGCTATTTCGCTGTTCGGAAGCATTTAAAATATTCCACCGTGTTTTTAAATATCATGTGAAAAATACCTACCTGACATGCACAGTGAGAGGATGCAATGACAGATTTTCATTTAGAGGAAATCGTAAGGTTGGATCATGATGACGTGAAGGAGAACTGGCACACTTTCCATACCTTTTACCCTCTTTAGTTAAGGTCTCAGCTATTTATGAGGAAAGGGCTTTGAATTCCATGTGTCAATCTAGAAATAGACTGCAATAATAGAACGCAGCTTTCGAATCCGTCTGTTAAACCACTTGTTTAGCCTCAAAGCAGAATGTTCATTTCATTTCAGTTTCTAGAACTTGATTGTTTCAGGAAAAAGCTGCAATTCTTCTTTTCAGCTTAGGTCCCACCAGGTCTCGCCAAAGAGAATCAACTTATTCCATCCAACCCTATTCGCCGTATCTTCTTTCACACCAACTAGCTTCATTTCTTCTTCCACGACATCCATGTGTCTCCTGCTCGGTCTTCCTTGAGGCACCTGCCTGGTAGTTACTATCTCAGCATCCTTTCAACACGTTCCTTGTCCCGACTCTGTCTATGTCCAAACCGTCTCAGTCTGGCCTCTGATTTAATCTTCAAAACATCTAACATGTACTGTCCCTCTGATTGAGTCATTCCCCAAACTACCCATCCTGGCCACTTCCAAAGAGAAGCTCAGTATTCATCTCTGCCTCCTGTCTTGTCCTCTAAACCACACAGCATCACTGGTCTCACCAGTGTCTTGCACAGCGTGGAATGAATGAGTTACTGATAACAATTTTGACAATGTTCATTAAACTGTCAGATTTTCTTTTGACCATCGAATTTTCCATCGTATTCACCTTTCCTTCCACTTCGACTGATACTCTTCTAGCAGATATTACTCCGACTCTTGTCTCCATCAATCCGAACCTGCATGGCTGCATTTCTTCACACACATCAATGCTCTGCACACTTGAACCTCCACCTTCTTTACCTCCACTCCCTGTGGCCTCATGGTCCACTTGGGTCCCTCCCATTCACACATGTATTCTGTCTTGCAACGTACGTCCTTTCAAGGGAGCAGAACACAATGTTATCTGCAAACACCACAGACCATGGAAATTCCTGTCTGACCTCATCCGTGAGCCCGTCCATCACCATTGCAAACTAGGGCGTCAGAGCTGATCCCTGATGTAGTCCCGAATCCACCTTGAACTCCGTTGTGTCACTTATGGCACACCTCGCCACTGTCTCAGTCTCATACACGTCCCACGCCAGTCTAACATACTTCTCGACCACTCTGAAGTAACAGCCCAGAGTGGGTTGATATTTCTTGCCACTTAATGAAATGGAGGACTGCATGTTGAGATCTCAAAGGATTTGGCTTCTAAGTCTTAAAAAGAAATAGGCATTTTAGAGAGGTAAATTAATTGTGAAGTAGTAAAAAAAAAAAAAAAAAAAGCCATCCAGCTTTTTAGCTTCTTTCTACGTGGTTCCGGTGAGGGCATTAATGCAATATAAGGGAGTGTTTGGGGGTAAACATACGTTCACACGTGTGCATCTATGTCAAGTGATTGAATTTTATTACACAGAGATGATAAAAAGAGAATCTTTTAAGTATGTCTTTCCACGCACAAGAAACTAAGACTTCTATATTGGCCCGTCTGAAACAAGCAAACACACTTACCCACAGAATGCCAGCAGTTAGCAGGCTATTCTATCAATAATTTTTTAGACTGTAATTCTAATTGCTTAATATGAAGAGATGTGCTTCAACTAATAACTCAGTTGTGCTTTTTATGTGTTTCTCCAGAGCTCTCATGACAGTATACTGCATTTACTTGAGGCAAAGAAACATTTTCATTTTTTTAAAGACAGAAAAACTGTTTAAGTTTGTTAGAGAAATTTATTCCAATGAAGATGCATATGAAATAAAATATTCCAACAAAAAAAAAAAAGGAAAGGTTTTACATTTTACAGTCAGCTTCTCAAACGAGTCCCCATACAGCCATTTAGCCTAAAACTGACCTCCACTGGAGCGAGTTCTCCAAAATATATATTCTTTCTTTTTTCCCCAAACTCTATTCATCTTTTTTATTTTCCAGTGATCACGAGCACATTTTAGCATTAGAATTTGTGGTGAATATAGAACAAAACTTTGTTGGAAGATATTCACAAATATGTAAACATTAAATTAAATTACTTATAACAGTGATAGCTTGGAGACCATTAATAGAAAGTCAGTCATTGACATAACTGTGTTGTGTTAACATTAGGCAATGACCCATTCACAGACAGCCTTTCTTTACAGATATACCACAGCTATTAAGACACAGTTCCGTGATGGACCCACATGCTGGTGAATCTTCCAGTCGGTTCTGGAAAGGTACAACTGACTACATGTGTTTTTCTAGATTTGAGAGCCAAAGAAAAATCAGTCACAGAGGTTTACTGGTTATCGCTGATAGATGGCCGTGCAAACACATTGGCTTTACCGGCGTCCCAGTGTGTCTGGGGGCAAAACTTAAACCAGAGACTATTTCATCTCCATGGGCCTGATGACAACTACGGTTGACTTTTCACTTTCTGTTACGTTATCCCAACTGTAAACGTGAGGAACCTTCAGATCTGCCTGTCTGTTGACGGGGAGAACAGTCGGTGTCACTCCCGGTCTTAAAAGAAGTTTACATGCACAGGTAGCGTGCATTTCAAAAACAGTGACTGCCAAGAGGAGAATGAAGACTTCCTCACCTGTGTGAAGGAGAACTTAAAGTTCCTTCAAAAAATTGACAACTAAATAGTTTCCTTTCATGCTTTCCATTATTTGTTGACGGCGGTGTCGAGAAATATTTTCATTCACCAATGTTCATATTTAACGTTAATCGTCATACATTTTATTAGCACATCCGTTACCTCAGCTGGCTTTGATAAAGGACCACGTAAACATATCACCGAGAAAGCACTAATGCTTCGAAACACTTGGATTTAGACATTTTCAGCACTATATTTGGTTGTTCAGGCTGAAATAACAACGTCCGGCAACAATTATTAATCCAGGCTTGCGACTGTACCCGATTGTGGAAGTATAAATCCTCCAGAGAAGCTCACGTTCAGGAAAGGATGATCTCCCACTTTCTTACAATGAGGTTAGAGAAAACATGAATGGTCATTTACTGGCTCCTGCTGATTAAGAGTATGAATTAAAAGTAAAAGCCTTCAGAAATAAATGAAAAACTATTTCTCTCGCCCAATTTGTCATGGAAATAGACACTGCACAGGCTACATGTATCTAAATGAACTATTTAGTGTTATGACATTCTAGCCACTTCAAATTAAATGAACCACAGCGTCACAGGTCCACACCTAATGTGCTTCCCCAAGACAATCGACAAGGAAAATGAACCCCAAGAGTGTGATTGTTGCCTCTGCTCATGTAAATGAGCGACAATGATGGTTTGTGCTTGTCTGCCTTGTTTGCTTCAGAAACGAGGCCCAAAATTAAGGGTGTTCTATTTCTGGCCAGAGAATAAATGAGTTACCGAGAATGTAAATCCAAAGGAGAATTGGGCCTGTAAGTGTCGTTTTGTGTAGACGACTCGGAAAGCGAAATAAGCACACCCCAGTAACCTCTTGACTAATGTACCTGAGTATCCTTGTGGAAGATCTTGAATGGGCTTTGTCTTTCATTTGTTTTTTTTCATCAAACCAGTCAATTTAACACAGAAAAATAATAAATCAATAGGAGAAGGAAGTATCAATGTTTCAATATTTTTCCTTTTTTTCCCTCAACGTTCAATTTGTTTTTCAGTTGGGAATTTCAAGTCTAGACTGTAGCATGGAGAAGAGCATCAGGTCTCCTCCTCAGTATAAATTTCAGGGTGGCTTCGTTGCTGGTGTGTTTTCAGGTTTCTTATCCATGCGAATCCCCTGCCGCACATGCTACAGCAGTACGGTTTCTCCCCTGTGTGCACCCTCTGGTGTTTCCGCAGGTTCCCAGCTTCCGAGAACATCTTTCCACACGTGGAGCAGCTGAAAGGCTTCTCCCCTGTGTGGACGCGTTTATGGATCTCCAGTTTCTTGGGACGGTTAAAAGCTTTGCCGCAGTAGCTGCAGACAAAGAGTCTCTCCTTGGTGGCCCGTTGGCAGGGTTTGCTGCTATGGTTTGAGGACTGAGAAGCCAGGAGCCCAGTGCCGTAACAAGCGGGGCCATTAATACCGGAGGACGTTGATGGGAAATCAACTGCTGCCATCAAATATGAACAAGATGATCTCCTTCCTTGCACATTAACCACCGGGGAATCGTCAAAAAAATCCCCAGGCAACAATTTTGCCTGTTTATTGCCACACAACAGTTCAAACTGTGAGTCATTGCTGCCGTCATCAATATACTGGGGCGAGTTTATTGTTTCCTGCAGTGAGTCTTTGTCCTTAACAGAGAGTTCACACTTAAGGAGAGGTGAGGTGTCACTGACCTCCACTCCTCTGCTGCTGCCGGTGAACTTCATCCTGCCACTTTGAGTATGACTCTGGCTCGAAGCTTGGCACTCCTGATGTTCGAGACGAGCTCTCTCTGCTGCATCTCCTTGATGAACACACTTCTCCACTCCTACAGATGCAAAAGGTGTGGAAAAAGGTTCGGAAAAACAACATTAATGGAATATAATTTTGTCTCGGCATCACAGACACCTCATCTGACTCCTCTCTATGTGGAGGAGCAGCGGCTCTACTCCGAGTTCCTCCCGGGTGGCTGAACTTCTCACCCTTCGGACGCTTGTTTCTGCGATCTCGTTCTTTCGGTCAGTTCCCACAGCTCGTGACCGTAGGTGAGGGCAGGAACGTAGATCGACTGGTAAATTGAGAGCTTCACCTTCAGGCTCAGCTCCTTCTTCACCACGACAGACCGGTACAGAGTCCACATCACTGCAGACGCTGCACCGATCCACCAGTCCATCTCCCGCTCCATCCTTCCCTCACTCGTGAACAAGACCCTGAGATACTTGAACTCCTCCACTTGGGGCAGAACCTCTTCCCCGACACGGAGTGGACACTCCACCGTTTCCGGTCGAGCACCATGGTCTCGGATCTAGAGGTGCTGATCCTCATCCCACAATCGGCTGTGAACCGCTCCAGTGAGAGCTGGAGATCATGGCCTGACGGAGTCAACAGGACCACATCATCTGCAAAAAGCAGAGACTCGATCCTGTGGCCACCAAACCTGATCCCCTCGACGTCCTGGCTGTGCATAGAAATTCTGTCCATGAAAGTTATGAACAAAATTGGTGACAAAGAGCAGCCCTGGTGGAGTCCAACTCTCACCGGAAACGAGTCTGACTTATGACCAACAATGCGGACCAAGCTCGGACACCGGGCATACAGGGACCGAACAGCCCGTATAACGGGGGTCGGTACCCCATATTCCCAGTGCACCCCCCACAGGACCACCCGCGGGACACGGTCGAATGCCTTCTCCAAGTCCACAAAACA
>CAAKHD010006805.1:0-17236 GCA_901007705.1 Fistularia tabacaria
CCAAATGCCTCTTCTAATTCCCCTTACATGGCATGAGAGTGTGTGTGTGTGTGTGTGTGTGTGTGTGTGTGTGTGTGTGTGTGTGTGTGTGTGTGTGTGTGTGTGTGTGTGAGTGTGCGTGTGTGTGTGCGTGTGCGTGTGCGTGTGCATGTGGGTGTGGGTGTGGGTGTGTGTGTGTGCATGTGCATGTGCAGCTGTGCGCGGCTAAGGGGGTAATCTCCTGCCGCGGCTCAGCGACTGGAGGTTCTGAGTCAGAGTCAAATACAATACGGATGGGCCGTCTGCATCTCAGTGCTCTCTTACTGTGTAAAAGTAACATCCACACACATACAAGAACTCTACAGTTAGCACGCGCCTGGCGGGCCACCAAGCCAGCTTTCGTTTGTTGCTCACTCAATCTCTGATTTCTAATCTCAGCCTTAAACGCCTGTGTATCACTCACAACCCCATTGGCCATAAAGAGGAATTAAAATCATGAGGTCATGGTTTTTAGTATGTGATCTGATCTGATGTATGTACACCTACATGCATGTGTGCGGCAAGCAGTTCAAGGATCGAATGAATCAAGTTATTTATGAAAAGGATGACTGAAATTAGCACACTTTGACTCAAAGGGTCTCAGAGTGCCGTCTCTAATTTGGGAGGGTCACGTACAGCTTCGGCTGAGTTCAGCTGTTCTCAGTTTCCACATTCCCACGAGACAAGGGACTGGGGGAGGATGTGGGTGTCAAGATAAGAAGAGACAAAGTCAGACTGACGAATCATGCAGGAGTCTTCAGCCGAATAGCGGATCCGTTATAGTCCAACTTCAGCTAGACATTTACATCTGTCTTTACCCTCTCCACCCCATAGCCACAAACCCTTCTGATGTAGAACATTGCAATTCCTGCTCCACTAACCTTAAAGAACCTGCTGCACTTGATCTTGTCCCGTACCACAATAACAAACTCCTTAACTAGCAGTCAGACAACAGGAATGTGACAGTGGAACAGCCAGAGTTCCAGTCGGAGTGATTCTCTGGTTCCAACAATTGCACAAACAGAATTATCCAAATTATTGGATTTTAGCAAGCAGTATGTGTTGTGCAAGTGTTTTCAGTTATCCACCCAATCAATAATACAAACATTGTTTTAATTTTCATTTATTTATTGTCCCCTTGGCCTTTTTGGCTCACTGTATGCTGTTGTTTTTTTACAGCTCTTCACTGATTCTTTGCAACTATCTAAAATAGCAGTAAAGGCTCACCTTCTTTCTATGAACTACTGTGTTACATGCAGTACAGTAAGCGGTGTCGTCAAGCGGCACAGCCTCGTGTCTCTTGTCGAACCAACGGTGGCCATCTAGGTAGCGAAAACATTTCCTTGTAGAGGAATTGGTGACCTGTAATGTCCACGTAACCCGCCTTCATGTCCAAGATTCTGTGCCAGAGGTCAGAGGGGTCAAAGGCCTCTGTAAGACTGAGAGTCCATGTAGAGGAAGAAGAACAAGACATCCAGTACTAATCCCTGTTTCACTGACAGTTGCCATCAATCAACTATACTCACCAGCCTGACTCTTGGTTAGATATCAAAATGGGTACTTCGTCTGAGTATCAGCAAGAATGAACTCCCCTCCCAGGCAGAGGAACACACTATAAACAAGGGCTATGTGATTCTGAACAAAGTCTACCGGTAACTCTTTTGACTGAGACTGCTCTTGCAGTATGATTGATGTTAATAAAACATATTAACCATCGTTATAGTTCAATTTTTGGGGGGGGTGAGGATTGTTGTTTTTTTCTCATTTCTAAGCAGGGCATCTCTGCTGTGCAAGTCTTCTATTTGAACTGGTATTTTCATTCACTTCTCATAATTTACAAAACTCGCAGCAGCCAATATTGAGGTTTTGATTGCATTTTGGTTATCTTTACTGTAAGCCTCAACAGATGAGGTGAAGAGTTATTCATTTTTGATTCAACATGAAATTTTTTACTTTCATGGGAGAGAAGCCCGGAAGAAAATAAATGTAACCAAAATCATATGTAGCTAAAAGAGTGTGACTTGTATTCTTGTCAATTGTTGGGGGAAAAAAAGAAAACTCTGTAATTTGTGAGTTTTCTGGCTTTAACAATAGAAAGAGCTGTTTTTTCATTCCTAGCATTAAATACAAAGACGCTCCAGTGAAAGTTATACATTGATTTGAGTGAGTTATCCCCTGCACATTCCGGCTCAACCATTTTCAAAGGAAAACTTTGCATGATATTTAGAGTGGCAGTATGGGTTCTGTGACGATCAGGGACCATACGCAAAAATCATTTCTGCCTGGAAGACTGGGGGAAAAGTCAGCCATAGTGCGGCAACAAAACATAGATTATTTCTTTAATAGTGGACTCTCCAGATAAGTCTATCAGAAATCTAAGTAAATACATTGAACGAATGTAAATTAAAATTCACAGCACGTTGGTGTAGTGGTTAGCGCTTCCCCCTCAGCAAGAAGGTTCCTGGTTTGATTCCAACCGGGGGCCCGTCGAAGTAACAGGCATGCAGTAGGTTCATTGAAGGCACTAAATTGCCCAGATGTGTGAATGAAAGTGTGATTGACCGGCCAATGGTTCAGGGTGGACCATTTCTCGCCCAAGGACAGCCGCAATAGGCTCCAGCCCCCCAGTGACCCTGAGTAAAATTCTCTTGTAGAATTGATGTAATTCACATTGTGGGAAACAAGTAGGAATACAAAACATAGCAAGCTAAAATCAACAGATGGAAAGAATGAGCTCGCTTGCTGCTCAAACTCGCTTGCGCTAAAAATGTCTTAATTGCAGAGATTAATGTATGGAGCTTACACCATAAACTTTTCCGTGCACATCATGAATGGTTACTGTCAGCCCTGGTTCTTGACTGTAGGATTTAGCAGGAGGGGGAAGGCTTTTTGAACGACAGTCTGTATTTATTTGATGACAAAACTCTTAGGTCACATATAAAATATTTGACTAAGAAAAGTTTTATCCGTTTGAAATTTAACTCAGACGTTTATTTTGATTGCAGCTTTGAAAGATGTTTCAACATAGTTTTAAAAAGTTTTCTTTGCAGTTTTGTTCGGTCTCACTGGGTTTTGCTCTCCATTATTTCTTTTTGATTGTGCAATAAAGAAACCAATTCCAGTCTCATAAACGCAGGCCTCTTTATATTATTAACTCAGGTGCCTGCAGGGCTGAATAGTGTGTGTGAGTATAACTCATGTTAACTGATTAAATTATTTTTGTGTCTGCTGTCCTGAATGTACCAAGTCATGTGACCCTGGCCTCTGACCATCCATATTTATGTGTTTATCACATGACAGAAGCTGACGGAAGAGAAATACGTGGTCTCCAGCTCTTTGCCTGAGGCGGCCATCCTGGTACAAACCATGACAGATCCTAAACTCACACTGAAGATCACTCTCACCTCACCAGCCATGAGGGAAGATGAGGAGGAGGAAATGGATGAAGAGGAGGAGGAAGAGGAGGAGGAGGAGGAAGAGCTGGATGGCAACGAGGGAGAGGAGGAGCAGGAGGAGGAGGATGTAGAGGATGGTGAAGAGGAACAGGAAGAGGAAACTGTTCCAGGTACACAGGGAGTTAGAGATGATGCAGGAGTTTCAGAGACGATGCATTAAAATTCATACTGCTATTCGTACACTACACGCTTTTTCACTGCGTTGATCCCTATACAAGTTTTTGTATCTAACCAAGTGCGTAGCACCAAAATCATCTTTCAAACAACACATTTATACCTCTTAAACTGATACATCAACTGCATTTTACATGTATTTCATCCTTCACATGTTACAGAAGACCCAAGCAATTTAGAATTAAGGCCTTGACAAAACAAAAGGAGCAGAGAGAGAAGAATTATGGATAAAACGTGAGTGTTGGCAAAAAGATCACATTGATTCAAAAATGAAATTATGAAATTTAAAGCGTGATGGAGAAAAAAAAAGGTGACAGACTGATACAATATAACATAACAATGAGACACAAGTGTGTGTTATGATTGCCACCCAGAGTCCAAAAGAGACCCCCCCCCCACCCAATTCATGGAAACAGGAAGTGGCTATAATTGGTAGTGGGTGGTGGGACAGGGAAGCAAGGCCAGAGCTGCAGCAAAATCAATAACCAGCAGTAGTGAGCTGCCCATCCATCCTGGCCCCCATCCAAGCAGACACCTGGGTCTCAGAGGGAGATGAGAGATAGCACGAAGGTTAGCTGTACATCATGCCGATACCGTGGCAGGGTGGGGAAGACCAATTGCATTTGCGCTCACACACACCCATGCACACTCCTACCAAGAAGAGGTTACTGGCATTCACCCACGTTCAGTCATTTGAACCGGACACATAAATATATCTGTCACACTAGATGTCTCCTTACTCAGAATCCACCCTCCTCCTCCAATGGGGTTCCAGGGATGAAGGTTGATCACACCTATTAACCTAACGGAGTCTCTAATACATTGGCACATGTGCTGGCACACTCTCGGGCACTATTTAAGTGGAATTGTCCAATGTCGCCACCTCTTATAACTCCATTTATACCAGCCGCCGCTTCATTTGAAACGTAAGATATCCGGGAAGACACTTGAACCCATTAACCTGATGCAAAAAGCTATTAAGAGCAAAGGAATATTTGCTGTTGGAGTCTCATGTGTGCGGAGATTGCCACTACTACAACGCTCTAAGATAGATCTATAATGCTGTCTTGTTTGCGATGGATATATGGATTCAGAATTGCTCTAGTTCGTCTTATCCACCACTTCAATCACCATTTAATGTGATGGTGTCTGCAATTTTTTGGGTGTCATGCATTTCACAAACATGTGTAGAGTTAAATTCCGTCTGGTGCAGAATCAGTAAGATGCGCTCTTTGTGTGGTTCCACGTAAGCAGAGCGGGCGCTGTGATGGCAGCGGGGGGAAAAAAAGATTTCAAACGGTGAATTAGGCAGAAGACAATGTGTGAAACACGGGATGAGATGATGAAAGAAGAATGGCAAGTGAGATTGCAGGCAGTGAAGCAGAGGAGAGAAACGAGGGAGGACAAGTGAGAGGAGAAAGACAACGATCCGCTTGCAGCAGAGTGATCTCACATGCAGCTGAGACCATTTTTTTGTCAACTCTGGACGTCCAGCAGTACACATCTCCGAAACATACCGCAACGCTGTGTGTGTGTCAGGGTCAAACCTAGGCTGAGATAACAGCATTTTAGCTCCGAGATTATCTGTTGTCAACCTTCTCGCGTGTCTTTTCAGATTTCACATTTCATCTGGACACTGCTAGATGGGGGAGGGATGAGCAAAGTATTTACCTGATTGTGTTTTCACGAAGTACACAAGGGCTCTTTAGTGTGTTAGTGTGTCATGATCAACCCTGTTGAAACCCCCACTCATTCATACACAGCGGCATTTGATTCAGCTTGCCTTGCATATCACAGACCTGATCCTCTCTCTGTCTCAAACAATAGAGCGGCCCATAATGTAGTCATCCCTCCAGCCTGATGTGTTTAGGCAGCATGAATCAAACGCTGTCCTCCAGAAGCGTACGATTGCTCCTCTTCTACCTACCACGACGCTTTGACTTAACCCTGCCTCGATCCATCTTGTGTTGTGTTTGTCTCCGACTGGGCCGGTCCACTGTAGATTTTCTTTCTTTTCAGTTCCTCTGTCGGAGTGTTTGATTCTGTGTTTGCCCAGACAGGGTGCTGAGTCTGTCTCTCCGCACCATTTCTCTATCAGCCATGTGAAATGGAGTATACCTCAAGTAATCCAGAAGTTAAACAAGCCCCTATTTTGACTCCTGCCTGGCGTAGACTGGATCAAAATACACGGAAGCCTCTACAAATACAAAAAGGAGAGATTGATTTACTTTGCTGGGCACGAAAAACAAAAAGTTTGGGTACGTCTGAACAATGTCCACATAAAGTAAACCAAACCCTTCTTAGGTATTTGTTCGACATATATCTGTGGGGGCTTTCCATCCCACAAAGTTCTCTCTTCCCTGGTTGCTTTCCACTTCACTGATTCACCCGCAACTTGATGGATGTAAAAACTTACAATTGACATTGAATTGTGTGCAACTTTCAACACGTCTGTGTGTCGGCAGGGTCAGCGCGTCTTGACCGAGCATGTGACGCAGATTTCACATGCACGAACTGACCCGTGTTGAAACCGACACACCATTTCAGTGGCGATGAGGCCCTTCGTAGGCCTTCATCGCAGATCTGTGAACTGCAGAGTAAACACTTTCCACGAGAAGAGGAACAACTTTATGGCATGAAAAGCACCTTGTATGTACCAAGTATCCATGCATGTGTGCGTGTATGTGGGCATTCACGGCAAAAAAAAAAAAAAATGTCACGCGTGTCTGCTCGCATTCACACACACAGTGAATCAAACACACACACACAGGACACGATGTGTGTGTGTTTTCACGTTTGCTATATTTGGGTTGTTATTGTTTTGTGGCAGTGTTGGGTGCTGCTGCGCAGAGAGTGGAGGCAGAGGAGGAGGAGGAGGAGGAGGGGGAGGTGCTGGATAGACACAGATGTCTGTTGGCCCTGGCAGCGCTGCGACACGCCAAGTGGTTCCAGGTCGGCACCCACTCACTTCCTGTCTTCCAGCCCGATGCTTATTGTAGCCTGACGATTTACTGTAGCCTAATATTTTAGGTCGTTATCATTATCATTCCCATTCTCTCAAGACTAATGAAGAATTCATGCAAGTGCGATGGATATATTATTGACCTAAATTTAACCTGAGTTTAAAATGATTTAAGACAGTTCAAAAAGAAGCCTGTGGATGATTTGAATTCTCCTTTTCAAAGCCCATGCAATATAGAGGATGGTGTTCAACGAAATCAAGGAGAAAACTCTGCCGATAATAATGGTTGGGTGATCACAAAAAAATCATATCTAACTGATTTTAGCGTACTTCTTCGATTTTATTGACTTTTTCATACATACCGAAAATAACTGCCCAACCCTGCTAATAATACAATCAAACCTCATTACATTCATGGTTTCAGTCTGAATCTGACCCGGGCGAGATTTCTGTTCCAAGCGTCGTAGGGCTACAAAAGCAGTTGTTCAATTGTTTTTCTTTTTTTGCTCTTATGTGAACCTGCCTGCTCTGTACAGTTTGTCAGTGCTTCCCTCTGAGTCCCTCCCTTTACCCCCATCTGACTCACTCCCCCTTACTGACAAACAATAAACAGGGTCTGAATGTTGGTGTTTACTGCAGACCAGGGGAAGGGGGAGAAATAAAAATCACTGGGTTAACTCAGCTATGTTCAGTCTCATAAAGTAACTTCAATAGGGGGAGCTCAGGATTTTGGATTGATCCTTCAGTATGGCATAATGTCATCTGTAAATGATTGTCCAAACCGTGACCCCACAGTCAATGTGTCTCCCTCCCACCCTCCCTGTTCTTTATTTTTTCTTTGTTCTTCCCTCTCGCCTCCCTCCATCTTTTCCTCTCCGTTACCTCTAGGCTCGAGTGAACGGGCTCAAGTCGTGTGTTATCGTTCTCAGGATACTCAGAGCCATGTGCAATAGCAATCCTATTTGGGAGCCCCTGAAAGGATGGGTGAGTCTTCCTTTATATGTGCATACTGTATGTTGCATATTAATGTTATGAAATATAATGTCTTCAGGTCCTTGAACCTCTGAAGATGTTATTGTTTCAGGTCTCCTTCAGAATGTCTTTGCTGCATTTTTCCTTTTCAAATGTTGGGACTTGTTTAGCCCATTGACAAAATTTCATGGTGAAAACCAGAGCATCTCACAATAATCCTATGCAATGTAATGAGGATATATCTCATTAAACTTTATTTTTGTCAAAGCTCTAACCAACAGATTCAAAATAATCAAATTTCTAAACAGAGAGGAAACTCGGAAAGAAAGTCCAGATCGAATAATGCTGATTAATCGTACCACTTCATTTTATTTTGAATGAATCTAGAGAATTCTACACTCGTCCTCAACCATATTATCCTCAAGTACTGTTGTAGGCAGATAGATAGTTGCTCAGCTGTTTCCCTCATCAGCGGGTGTCCTTTTACTGACAATAACAAGAATTGCGATTGCCAAATAATGCTCACATTCCTAACTGCAGTGAGTGGAAATCTGTCATGGTCACACTGAATTGGAACTTATTCCATTTAAAAGGGCCTTTAATTATTAAGACATATAGAAACCAAGACTGAGCTGAGGGGAGGTATAAAACGCACAAGAGACAGGGTTGGAAATCCAAGATTAAAACAGTTGGGTAGCCCAAATGCACTGGGAAGCACCAGATGAAATTGTCTTGATGAATGGTGTGGTGGTGTCGCACAAACTGATTCTTGGCAGGTAGCTTAAATAAACATCGTGCATCTTGACTATTTAGATTTGTGATTCTGATCTTGTGTATAATCACCCATTTATACTAATGGGGTAGTAAAACCCACCAATAGTTGTCACAGTCAGCAGGAATAACTGAGAGGGAAAGGTGTTCAGAACTGAAGTTCTTGCCTTGAATCAGCTGCTCAGGGAGGCATAATGCGTGTCATATTATTCCTGAAGTATTAATGCCCAAGTGTTCATACAAATGGGTCAGTCTGCCTCTGTTTTACATTCGCTGTGGGATGTTAGGGCTGGAGGTGAGCAAACGTCACCCCTGGGGTCACCGGCTTGGTTTGTCTACCGTCCACTTCATTAATTGTCAAACCAGCGACGAGGAGAGTGAGTCAAGCAGTATCTTCAGCCCAAGCCGTGATAGTGTCTCTGAGAGTCATGATGTTATAACAACAGTGCTACAGAACAGCCATACTGGGACCATCAAGATTTTGGGAGTCAATTTGAGTGAATGATGGGGCTTAAAATACCTTTTTTAAAAAAAAATTAAAAAAAAAGCTATATAAAAGTTCATAAGTTATACAGAACAAACTTAACTCCGTAACTTGCAAATGTTTACGATGTTGGAAATGGTGGTCTGTGTAAATATTGCCTCCATCCAAATGAATGTCTCCCTTTCTTTTTTGTGCATGTGTGTGTTTGTGTGTTTGTGTGTGTGTGTTTGTGTGCGTGCGTGCGTGCGTGCGTGCGTGCAGCCTCTGGAGCTGATCTGCGAGAAGGCCATAGCCACATGCAACAGACCTCTGGGGGCAGGAGAAGCCCTGCGCAGAGTCATGGAGTGTCTGGCCTCGGGCATCCTGCTGCCAGGTGGGGATCCGTGCTGGACGAATGCATTTAACACGATTATCCGAGGGTTCTCTTGCTAACTCGTATTCACGAAAGAGCACTGGGAAATATTTTTAATTAATGCAGATGAGCAAATCTAGCCATGTCCTATTTTTTCCACCGTCTATTGGTGTCAGTGCTTTAGATAAATACGTAGACTCAAAAGCCCATCACCATTTCATTCAATTTGATAAATGGAGTTTCAATATAAAAAAACAGTAATATATTTGGAGTTAAAGGTCTGTCAAGGTTTAGGAGCTGACTGGGAAGGGATTAAAAAGGACAGGCAATATTAATTAGGAAAAGCGGAGTGCATATTATTGAATAACAGAATGAGAGTTAGAATGTTTGAGTGGTATTTGCTAGAGTAAAGAAAAGTCCCAATTTAATTTAACTTGTACTGCACTGACATCGCCTATTCATTCACCTGCACCGGCCCAGTTAGTCATATGAGTTTGATGTTTAAATGAGAGCTGTGAATCTCTTGCAGTCAATTTGATCAGTTCATTCATTCTCACTCCTGTCAGTGCTGTCGTGATGGTGAAGTCCAATTAAAATGTTTCTGAGCAGCAGCTGCTAACGCTAACATCAAACTAAATGACTCTGCGATTTTGTGCATGCGTGCGTGTGTGTATGTGTGTGTGGATGTTCCTCTGTCACTCCTCCAGGTGGTCCAGGTTTGCACGACCCATGTGAAAAACAGCCAACCAACACACTAGCCAACATAACCAACCAGCAGGCTGAGGTCATCACCTACAGTGCACAGGTAACACAACACGCACACAGACACACACACAGACACTACGACTTAAAGATGCTATCATCATTCAGCTTTGCATGTCCTGAGCTGTTAACATGCACAAATCAGTAAGCATCACACCTATAACCACAGAAAAAGCTCATCCACTAGCCCCCCCCACTATTGCACGCACACACACACCCTTTTGTGAGTGCGTCCCCTAAAGGCCGTGTGGTGCTGCATTTTTAATGACCGGTGTGGAAAACTGCCATCCAAAACTACAAATCCATTCCTGACAACCAAAGGGCAGTAGTTGTGTGTCTGCCTGTATGTGTGTGTGTTTACCATATGTGCGTTTTCACCGTCATGTATTTCACTCGCACACACACACGTTGGACCGAGCGAGGCACCTTCTAAGCCGGGTGTCTTAGCGAAGCCTGCTGTCCATTTCCTTTGAAGGCAGCCTGAACGAGGCTGGAATGTCAATGGGGATAATTGTATTGAAGCAGATACAAGAGCAGATAGGAGAGAGGAAGCTGTTCTGTCAATGAGCTACACCGAGCCTCATGAATATCGGAGACACTCTACCTCGCTAATGGATTCATATTAGCAGAGACGCTACACCACTCTGGTCATCGGCCTCCATCTCCCGTCTGCGTGCAACTGCTAATAAATAACACGTGCACCTACCGGTCAGAGGGTCACCCGATATTATTGATATTAGATGGGGGACTTTTTAAAAGCAGGGCTACTCTGGTTATGTAGCTGTGCAACTCCGTGTCCTTGGGTGGACATCAGCTCCACACCCTATGAATCAACAAGCGAGCTCTGTTACATTTTTAGCCCCTCAGTGCAGAATTCAAATTGAGACACTTTACACCGAACTCAAAAATGTACAAATTCACAGCGTCCTTGTATTAATGCTAGTAGTTTTCCATGGTGTACATGGTGTAATGACGGGAGATTATAACTGAGTACTGAGGGTTAACAGGTTTACTTAAGATAATAAATCCTTTGCAAATCCAGTACGGTACACCAATCATCCAAAACCTCATTTGTGTTCACATACTTTGCCGAATGATGAAATAATCAATCATAATGCTGCCTAACTTTTTTGTCTCATTTACTGTCTCCTGCTTTGGCTTTTTTTCTTTTGTGCAGCAGCACTTAAATTGCTTAAAGATTTCAAATTTGAATAATAAATGTGTATTATTGAAAGTAAAGACAGGCGTCGGCATGTCGGGGAATTCCTGATGAAATCATCAAGAACTTGTACTGCAAAGCCTCCAACACACCGATCCCTGGATCCAGACATCCCGACGGTTTAATTTTGTACCATTTGCATGATTGAATCACACTTTGCATTTTCTTCTCGCCTTTGTCTCTCTCAGCACGCTCTCAGGCTCATGGCGTTCGGACAGATCTACAAGGTATTGGAGATGGAGCCTCTTCCCTCGAATAAACCCCTGCAGAAATACCCGTGGTCCGATAAAGAAGGTGCGTGTGTCCACCCTCCCAATGGGCTGTCTGCCATTTTTCTCAATATTTACTGATTCATTTTTACGTTGGGAATGGTCGTCCTCAGTGTGTCCATCTCTCAGTGTCTTTGCACTCTCTCTTTAGGTTTGGGGCTGAAGAGGCCGTACGAGGACGGAGCCATGGATGACAAAGACCTCATCAAGAAGATGAAGCGGAATCTAAGAAAAGGTACAAAAAGGAGGAAAATTATTCCTCAAGCTTTTCACATTTTGACGCATCCATGTATCGAGCATTCATGTAGCTCAGCTTCCTACTTCTAATGCTTTTGGTACTAAATTGTGTGTTTCTTTTTTGACGGAATGGAGTTGTATTTCAAAGACATAGAACTATCTAGGAAAATTCTGAGATCCGTGCCTTTGAAATGACAAAACGGGAATATTAAATGCGCTCAATACCCGAGTGGTAGCCTATTCCAATATTCCGTTTTAAATACTGTAGAACTCTGCACAGCGTCTGTCTTTTACCTCCTAATTGATTTCCCATCATTTTCAAACTTCTCTCTCATTCTGCGGTAAGACTGTAAATCTCCCTGGGCCGCTGAAAACAAAGCAGGCAGAGATGGAAGTGGTCGGGCTCTGTCCACTGACAACACTCGCTTTTCTTGTTTTATTTCTCCCTCCTCTTTTCTCTCCCATCCACCCTCCTTGCATCCCTATGATGCAGATCAATGGTATTGATTGCTGATGTTTTAGCAGGCCGACCACCCTTCCACAGCTCTTTCTTCATACAAGGGGAGGATAAAACACAGCTAAGAGGCCTTTTCAGATATTGGCAAACCGCAGAAAAGTGATCAAACGGGAGAGAAAACAGGGAGGGGCTAGTATTTATCGTGAAAGCAGCTGACCTTAGAGCTGATGATGCTCAGAACAGGTGATTTATTACATGCAGTGTCTCAGTCCAGCTTAATACTTTGTAAAATATAAGTATATTTTTTGATTCTCTCCTGCAACTATCCATGGTGTCCTCAGTCCTGGACAACAAAACAATAGACTCCAATCAGCCAATGAACGCCCTGATGCGGTTGAACCAGATCCGGCCGGGACTGCAGTATCGCCTGCTGTCCCAATCGGGCCCGGTTCACGCCCCAGTTTTCACCATGTCTGTGGATCTGGACGGAACCATATACGAGGCATCCGGGTCCTCTAAAAAGACCGCCAAGCTCCACGTGGCTGTCAAGGTAAGAACCCGCTCTCGGGGGGAGGGGCACATATCGTGACGGATACAGATCGACCATGTGTGAAAGCCTCTAAGCTTCGGGTTCCGCCAAATCGGCCCGCATCTACCGATATGTTCTCATGTACACCGATTGGTTTTGAGTGCCCGTGTGTGTGTGTGTGTGAAGTGATGGAGGACGGAGGTGGGCAAATCCATGTAATCCCAAAGTGGTGGTGAACAAAGAGGCTCTCCAGAGCACAGAGCTGGGATAATCCGCTATCGGCTCCCTTCCCATAAAAGGCTCTTTCACCCCATCTCTCCCTGTTTTCATTCCGCGTCGCACTCACTTTCTTCTCACATGTACCCACCTTATGATCTCTCTCTCTGCCCCTGGCTTTCTCTCTCTCTCTCTCTCTCTCTCTCTCTCTCTCTCTCTCTCTCTCTCTCTCGCCCCCTGTCACTCACTCCCCCCCTCACTCACTCACTCACGTGAGCTCACCTACTTATCTCATAAAAAGCGTGGTTCTTGTTTTCTCCTCTGCCTGTGTGATGGTTCGAATCACCCCGCCACTCTCTGAGCTGTCGAGGACCTATTAATGGAATGGCTGTATGGTAGCCTTTTAGTGAGGCAGATTAAATTAAAGCATCTCAGTGCTGACAATGTACTGCAATAATACAAACACTGGAGGGGCTTTTTGTTGTCTTTTTTTTCTACTTATATGTAATTTATTTCAATGGTTGTTGTTTATTTGCTCTATTGAAGTAGTTGAAATTACACCAGGCATATCCACTGTTTGGATGTCCCTATTTCCTGGATATACAGTATATTGCTACGTGCAACATGTCACCTTTTTTTTTTTTTTCTAAATCAACCTGTACACCAGGATACCACTTGCACCCTTGAAAACTAGAAAAACCCAGAAAACATGGTGTTTTCCTGGAAGAAGGCTTACAATGCAGCGTCATTATAAAGTGAAAAGACATAAATCTATATTCATATGTCGCATTACTGTTAAAGCCTTAATATTTGAAACCAGGGGAATTACCAGGATTTAAGGAGATTGGGGTCTTGCCCAATCCTCCATGGTTGGGTTTGAAGGCAATCCTCCCCCTGCAATGTATTGTGGATAAACAGCTGAGGTTCACTCAAAGTACATTTATTAATCAATAAAACTGTAACTGTGCAAAAAAATGTCTAGAATAAATTAAGAAATTATTTTGAGAGTTTAGCAGAGGTAGTGGCTGTTGTGTTGTACGTGATCCATGTTTTCGAATTGACTGGTAACTCCTCAAATGCCAACAGATACCGACTGTCATGTTTTTGAAATTGAAGTATTATTTATTATATTTTATTGTTCGTGATATAATTGCCGTTTCCCAAAAAACAACATCAGGACTTAAACATGTAAACCAAATGAGTCTTACTAATGAAGAGTGTTGGGTTAGCATTGCAGAATAATCATAATAGCCATAAAAGCTATAGTCGCCTATTGGCTCCAAAATACACATGATATATAATAAAATGAAACTTCTGTTGACACTTCATATTCATACATAATTTCCATTCAATGAAAACAATCAATAATAATAGAATACTAAATTCCAAAATAACATCTGCATGTAACTCATAGGGGTCCCACCACCTAAAAATGCCCTTAAAAAGGACATTTTATTTTTTAAAGCTTTAGTATTTGCAGTTGTTTCATCCTCCCACCTTCTTTTCACTCCATCCTCCTCCCCCTCCCACTCCAGGTCCTGCAGGCGATGGGTTACCCGACAGGATTTGACTCGGACCTGGACCCCATGAGTTCAGACGAGAAGTCGGACGGAGAAGGGAAGAGCGAGACGTCCACACACTCAAGCAATAATCCAACGCACTCCTCGGACAGCTCCAACACTCTGGAGGTGGGGGGTTAAGACGCACCTATGAAGAGGAGTGCATATACGCAGTCTGACATTTTTTGTATGATTGAAATGAGCACTTTTGAAAAGATGTACACACAAGCCATAGCATTAATGTGTTAACCTCTTCGCTCCCAAGGTGCGAACTCAGGGTCCTATTTTGACTGCCAGCGGGAAGAACCCCGTCATGGAGCTAAACGAGAAGAGGAGAGGCCTCAAGTATGAACTGATCTCCGAGAGTGGAGGCAGCCACGACAAGCGTTTTGTCATGGAGGTGAGACGTTCTCATACACACTGATGCTCTGCGGAAAAAAGTCCAAGTCACACACACACACACACAAACACACACACACACACACACACACACACACACACACACACACACACAGACTGGCAATTGCAGAGGACGGGGGATGCTGCCTCGAAGATGAAAACATTGCATTGTCCAAAACTTGTGTGAGCTGTAGCTGTATAGGTAAAGGGGAATCACACACACACGATCAGGCTGATCAGCATCAGTCAATCAGTGGAGGAGGCTGCAGCGTGGAAGGCAGGCCTGCTCTCTGTGGGGCGTGTTGTTTTCAGACATGGCTGACTGCTCCATCGCTCTGCTGATTGATTAGCACGCCTGCCAGACAGCAGGGCATCGCTAAACAAGCTTCCTGCTCAGCCGGAGTCCCGCTCTAAGTTACTGATGACTGATAAACACAGGGGATTCTGCCAGCGCGTTTGTTTTTGACCATTGTAGCACAAAAGTTGAACAATGGGAGCTATTATAGAAAATGATAGTAATGCTGTTCACTGGATGCAAACTTAATATCTTTTGACACGTTTTGATACGTTTTATCAGTCAATGAATGATCAGTGTGTTCTGCTTGCGTGCAGGTGGAGGTGGACAGGCAGAAGTTTCGTGGTGCGGGCCCCAACAAAAAAGTAGCAAAGGCCAGTGCCGCTTTGGCAGCTCTGGAGAAACTCTTCTCTGGTCCCAACGCCGCCGCGAACAAGAAGAAGAAGATACTGCCTCAGGTGACCACACACACTTTAAATCGAGTGCACATGACCTAGAGAGTGTCTGCCATGTGCGTTCCCTACCAGGTTGATTACAAAGAAAAAAGAAACAATCAAGTAACTGTGCTTTGCTAAACTCTAATGCGATTCCGTCGAAATCCTCCTCCATTATCGATGTCCGCGCTGTCAAGGAGCAGCTTTGTTGACCGCCTCAGTCCGTCAGTAATCAATGACAATGTGTTTAACAGATGTCTTGCACAATCAATTCTCAACTGTTATCTGAATCCATCAGAAGTCTCCCACTTATTTGCTCTGTAAGCCTGGTGTATAATCAAATATGTCCCAGTGCAGGGGGGGACAATGAGACATTACCCATGTCTCATTGTGCGGTCATAGCTGTCCTCCATATTTAATAAGTAAACAATAGCAGTATCCATGCATCTTAATACTAAATATTTCTCTGCAAGAATATGTCAGACAGTGTCCTATAAAGTGTGTGTACACGTATGTGTGTGTACACGTGTGTGTGTGTGTGTGTGTGTGTGTGTGTGTGTGTGTGTGTGTGTGTGTGTGTGTGTGTGTTTTCAGACAAAAGGAGCTCTGGCTGCAGCGGCAGCAGCCTCAGCAGTAGCAGCCCAAGTGGCCAGAGGGAGAGGACGAGCCACGCTCGCCAGAGGAGCCTTCGTCAGTGCAGCTGCACCGGGATACGTAACACCAGGTACTCTTGAAAAAAATGTTTAGCTGTCAGACCCCGATCAAGCTAATAAGGGTGATTAAGATAGGTGAGGGTGGGACTTCATCAGGGATCAGGTCTGAGCCCCTTCTTGTTTGCAGTGGTGATGGACAGGCTGACAGATGAGGTTAGACAGGAATCTCCATGGACCATGATGATTGCAGATGATATAGTGATCTGTAGTGAGAGCAGGAAACAGGTTGAGGAAAATCTTGAGAGGTGGAGGTTTGCTCTAGAAAGGAGAGGAATGAAGGTTAATCGGAGCAAGATAGAATATATGTGTGTAAATGAGAGGAACCAGGGTGGAACGGTGAGACTACAGGGAGTGGAGATCAAGAAGTTGGAGGATTTCAGGTACTTAGGGCCAACAGTCCAGAGCAACAGAGAGTGTGGAAAAGAGGTTAAGAAACGGGTACAAGCAGGTTGGAATGGTTGGAGAAAAGTTTCAGGGGTTCTTTGTGATAGAAGAATTCCATCTAGAATGAAAGGAAAGGTTTACAGAACAGTGGTGAGACCAGCGATGCTGTTTGGTTTGGAGACAGTGGCACTGAACAAAAGACAGGAGGCAGAGTTGGAGGTAGCAGAGATGAAGATGCTTAGGTTCTCTTTAGAAGTGACAAGGATGGATAGGATCAGAAATGAGTCCATCAGGGGGACAGCTCATGTTAGATGTTTTGGAGAGAAGGTCAGAGAGGCCAGACTGAGATGGTTGGGTCATGTACAGAGGAGGGAAAGGGACTATATCGGTAGACGGATGCTGGAATTGGAGATGCCAGGCAGGAGGTCTAGAGGAAGATGGAAGAGAAGATTCATGGACGTAGTGAGAGAAGATATGAAGGTAGTTGGTGTGAGAGAGGAGGATACAGAGAATAGGGTTAGATGGAGGAGGTTGATTCGCTGTGGCGCCCCCTGAAAGGGATAAGCCGAAAGGAA
>CAAKHD010006806.1:0-17948 GCA_901007705.1 Fistularia tabacaria
ATCACCATACATGCCCATACACACATATTCATGCATATATACATACACATACCAATAACTATTTATATATACATACACACAAACACACACACGTAAACATATACACATATATAGATAAATAACACACACAGTATTGCGGCTGTCACCAGTAATGGTGGGACTAGAATAAGTAGATAAGTGACTAGTAAGTGACCAGTAATAGTTAGGGGCACCGTACGTGTGAGTGGGTGAGTGAGCAATGGGGTGACGGTTGCACAGATGCCCTCTAGGCAGTCAGCGTTGTGTCCCGTCCAGGCTGCTATTATACAGTCTGATGGCCGTGGGCACAAAGGAGCGTCTGAAGTGTTCAGTTCTGCACCAGGGTGGGATGAGCAGTTAGCTGAATGAGCTACTCATATGCCACAGCTTGTCGTGGAGGGGGTGGGAAAGATTGCCCAGGATCGCTCCCAGTTTGTCCTTCACCCTCCGCACAGCCACCGACTCAAGATGGTCGAGGTTGAGTCCCACCACTGAGCGAGCTTTCCTCACAAGCTTGTTGAGCCTGTTGAACTCACCAGTCCTGGCACTGCCCCACCAGCACACTATAGCAAAGAAGAGTGCACTGGGTACCATAGACTGGTAGAAGGTCTTGAGGAGCATGCTGCAGACACCAAACGACCTCAGTCTCCTCAGGAAGAAGATTCTGCTGTGATCCTTCCTGTATCGGGCATCTGTGTTGTGTGTCCAGTCCAGTTTATTATTAATATGGACCCAAGGGACTAATAGGAGTCTACAATCTTCATCACTATATTTGAAATAACATTTGGTGATTATTTTCTTCTGTGGTATTTGAAAGCATCATCAGATGATGATATGCAGGATTTTTCCTCTGATACATGTATGTGTATGTGTATGTTTATATTGTGTATATTGTGTATATGTGTATATATATTTGTGTAGGTATGGGTATGTATGTAAAAATGTATGTATGTATACGTGTGTGTGTGGGAATGTATGGTGACTTATGTAAATATGTGTTTGCACTGATATATGTGTGTATATATCTTTCCTTTTTTTTTGTTTGGGTTTTTTTTTCTCTAATGTTGCTGCTGCAACACCCGAATTTCCCCTATGGGGATCAATAAAGTATTATCTTATCTTATCTTATTTCTATGGTTTATATGGAGCTGTGGGAGAAGTAGTGCACTGAAGCACATTTGGATAGTAACATGTCCCTGCTCATCTTGCACATCGAAGGTACCTAAATACCACTGTCATGAATGTCAGTGCCTTTGTTGAATCAAGGGTTCACAGCAGTGCAATGTTTATCTAATTGCAGGCAGGGTTCTAGAGGCTGGACAAGATCATCTTACGGCGCCATTGCGGGTAAAGCTATTGCTTTCCGACGAAGGCAGAAGGGGAGTTACTGTAAGTAGTTTCCCTACCATCAAGCAAGGTTTCATGTCCTAATATAAAATATGGCCTTTAAAATAGGTTTTCTTCTGGGGTCTCGGCAATGCGATGCCTTGAATTCATGAGCCAGTGAGGAGTAATACTTTTTTCTATTAAAGCATGGTAAATGGTCTCCACTTATATAGCTATCATCTCTGATGAACAACATGTCCCACCCACTGCAGGACACCATCACAGCACTGGGCAGCTCCTAGTGAAAGACTGAAACATTCGAAATGTCTGAAGGAGCGGTATCACAAGCCATTTCTCCCTTCTGCTGCAAGACCGTACAACCAGCACTGCTCTAAGTAGACAACAATACTACCTCTACCATATGCAATATTACAATTTTTATCTCATGTTATGTGCAGTTACTATCGTTCAATAAAGTTTACACTTTGAATATGAAGTCCACATTGTATATATTCTGGGTGATGATGTCCATAGGGAGTTTTATAGTCTATTTTTATAGTTACTGTAGACATTTTCGCACATTCATAGCTATAAATATGTGCATTTAGATTCAGAGACATCAAACAATACCTTGCGTGTTCATAGATGGTAATGGTTTTTCTTTATGCTCTATAGTCTCTATGATCACACACACTCACAGTTGTAAATGTCAAGCCACTGAATGGGAATAGGGTGTGCACGCTCACACATTCCGAAGCTCGTACTAGTTTCTTCTAGCATTGCTCTCCTTTCTGCTGTTAACACTTAATTTCCCCACTGTGGGACTAATAAAGGATTATCTTATCCTATCTTTCAAGGCTAGACTTCACATTTATCTATTCACACACACAGTCGTACACCAATGGCGGAAAGGGCTGCCAACCAAGGCGCTGAGCAAACCATCAGGAGCACCTAATGTATTAATCCCACCTTCCCCAACCAGCTGGTTGCTGAGGCTTGTGATATTTTACTTATGATGTTTCTGTCGCAAAACAAGGACATTTTTATCACACCTAATTTAATCCAATGAAAGGCATTTGAAACTTTGTTTTTAAAGGTCAGTGAGCATGTCAAAAACCTGCCATCTGGACAATTTAACAAAATGAATATGCATTGGCATATTTTTCATGTGTGCATGTGTGTGTTTGTGCTGGTGAAGTATCTGAGCTGCCTCACATGTTCTGAGTTTATATGGCTGAAGTTTACAAGACTGAAGACTGTGGTGATAATATGACTACATGCATTTAATTTGGTCGAGCCCATTATGGAAATTTTGCCATTATGAGTTCAAACACAGTTGTTCATATTGTTTGTTCTTACATATTCAAGTGTAGGCCAGGGACATCAGAGATAGGCTGCCTGGCCGAGACAGGCTGGTTATATATATTTATAGATATTATTTATAGATATAGCCACGGCGGCTTCAGGGCAGAACATCTCAACTGCTGTGCAACCCTTAAGAAAGAAGAAAAGGCAACTAAGGGGCCATGTTGGGGAACTTGGCCTTGGCTAGATTGGTGAAACAGAACACAACAAATGTCACGTTTAAAAATGGACGTTCTATTTCACCATCTGAAGTACGTTTCCACTGTCTCTGAGCTTATAAAATGATCAGTCAAACGAAAGTCGAGAATCAGTACTTTCCATCGAGAAAAGAACATTGAGTGACCTCTTTGCATCAACCACCAGATTAAGATTTAAAAAAAAAAAGATTTTGCTGGAATATTTATGTGTGACTCATTCACTTCTTTTGATGAGTTATTTTATTATTATACACGTAACTCCAAAAAATAAAATCAAATTTAATACAAACCTAGTTCCCCTTTCCAAAGTTGATATCTCTTTAATTACTATTAAAAAAAAAAAATTGGTTCATTAATCTTGCCGAGACCTTGACAGATTCTCTGCACATTTAAATGGCAGGTCAATAAGCTTTGGTAGTTGAAATTATTATCAAACATAAATTCTGTGAGCGTAGTGTTAAATTTGTCTGCATGCTAAAATGAGAGGGGACAGAGCAGACAGAGAAAAACTGCACTGCATACTGCTGAGTTGAATGAACATTTACTTAGGATTTGATTGTCAACATTAATTCTTGTCTCTTGTACAGTAGACGAGCAATTGAGAACGCCCAACTTAAAATAAAAGACAAGGGTCAAAATATTTGAACATTCGAGGGAGTGTCCAAAGTCTTTGACATGTTCTGTAAAATCATACGAAGTAAGATCTGTAGGTTCACTGATGAACAGTCTTTAAGGACAACAGGAGAATTTCACTATCTGTATGATGGGATCATGCCTGATATACTCTGCCCACTCCTATCAGATCTTATTTCACCACCAGACGGCAGTCTTTGTCTTGCAAGCAGCACCACAAGCTTCAGGCAAACGTCCAATGATTAAAATGAAAGTAGTCCCATAAATGCCATGGGGCAGGTTAGACTGATCATCGGTCCTCTGTGCTCATGGCACTGTTTCTACTGTCATTTGCAGCTTTGACATGGATATCAGCCAATGATATCAGTCAGGGTCCGTAATTCACCACTAAACACAAAACACTTATTTGACTGATGAGTTTTCGCTTAATGTGAATGTCCCTATTTTGTGACTATCTTTATTTACCATGGTGATGCATGGCCTAGCCAGCAGATCTTGACTGATATCACCGTGCAGTTTAAGCCAGCACTGGAACATCTTAAACATTTGATAAACCAGCCGGGAATGTGCCAGTACAACATATTGAATAGTTTTCTAGTGGTGCTATCTTACAGTGTTCTCTCAAGGAAGACAACAATTGAATGACAATAAAAAATGAACTGTGTTGAATTCATTTCCTTCCCCTTTATCATTGTAGCAATGGGGAACAGTAAAGTAATTATATTATATGTCTGAGTAATAACAGACAAAGGATTCTGGTGTTAAAGTGACACTAACTTCACTGCCAAGACAGACTGGAAAAATCAGTCAGGGCAAGACTGAATGGATTGTGTTGTTGGTGTTACTTGTTTTCCCTTTCACATGCTTTCATACGTTCTTTTTGATATATATGTCTCCCGGAGCCAGTCCCAAGCCCAGATAAATGCAGAGGGTTGCGTCAGGAACGGCAACTGTTGTAAAACTTGTGCCAAAACCAAATATGCGAATCGAACCTAAGAATTTCATACTGGATTGGTCGAGAGCCGGGTTAACAACGACCGCCATTGGTGCCCATAACCTACAGAGTACCAGTGGAAATTGGGCGACTGCGGGCCGAAAAGGAGAGGAGGAAGGCGTGTTTGGAAGCAGAGAAAGAAGAGGAAGGGCAAGAGTCTGGAACTGAGAGTAGGGACTTTGAATATTGGGAAGATGACAGGAAAAGGTAGAGAGTTAGTTGACATGATGCAGAGAAAGAAGGTGGATATACTGTGTGTCGAGGAGACCAGGTGGAAAGGTAGTAAGGCGAGAAGCTTAGGAACAGGTTTTAAGTTGTGCTATCAAGGTACTGACAGAAGAGAAATGGAGTAGGAGTTATCCTGAGGGAGGAGTTTGTTAGGAATGTTCTGGAGGTGAAAAGAATTTCAGATAGATGTCTGATAGATGTCAGATGCTGCCCAATTTCAAGAATAAGGGGGTTTGCAGAATTGCTAAAGAGGGTTAAAGTTGATGAGTAATACAAGGAAGTTATGGGAATTAGTAGTGGAAACTAGACTGAGAACAGAAGTCAGCATTTGTGAGCAGCAGTATGGCTTCATGCTTAGAGAGAGTACTACAGATGCAGTATTTGCTTTGAGAATGCTAATAGAGAAGTGCAGAGAAGGTCAGAGGGAGCTGCATTGCGCGTTTGTAGACCTAGAAAAAGCATTTGATATGGTGCCGAGAGAGGAACTCTGGTTTTGTATGAGGAAGTCTGGAGTGGCAGAGAAATATGTTAGACTGGTGCAGAACATGTATGCTGGCTGTGATACAGCGGTGAGGTGTGCTGTAGGTGAAACAGAGAAGTTCAAGGTAGAGTAGGGACTTTCACAGGGATCAGCTCTGAGTCCCCTCTTGTTTGCAGTGGTGATGGACAGGCTGACAGATGAGGTTAGACAGGAATCTCCATGGACCATGATGTTTGCAGATGACATTGTGATCTGTAGTGAGAGCAGGGAACAGGTTGATTAAAAAATTTGAGAGGTGGTGGTATGCTCGAGAAAGGAGAGAAATTAAGGTTAGTCGCAGTGAGACAGAATATATGTGAGTGAATGAGAGGAACCCTGGTGGAACGGTGAGGCTACAGGGAGTGGAGATCAAGAAGTTGGAGGATTTCAGGTACTTAGGGTCAACAGTCCAGAGCAACGGAGAGGGTGAAGAAGAGGTGAAGAAATGGGTTCAAGCAGGTTGGAATGGGTTGAGAAAAGTGTCAGGGGTACTATGCAATTGAAGACAATCATCTCGAATGAAAGGAAAGGTGTTCAAGACAGTGGTGAGACCAGTGATGCTGTGCGGTCTAGAAACAGTGACAATGATGAAAAGGCAGGAGGCAGAGCTAGAGGGCGCAGGGATGAAGATGTTGAGGTTCTCTCAGGGAGTGACGAGGATGGATAGGATCAGGAATGAGTCCAGCAGAGGGACAGCACATGTTAGATGTTTTGGTGGGAAGGTCAGGGAGCCAGACTGAGATGGTTCGTTCATGTACAGAGGAGGTATAGTGGATATATTGGTAGACGGATGCTGGAATTGGAGCTGCCAGGCAGGAGGTCTAAAGGAAGACCGAAAAGAAGATTTATGGATGTAGTGAGAGAGGATATAAAGTTAGTTGCTGTGAGAGAGGAGGATACTGAGAAAAGAGTTAGATGGAGAAGGAAAGGAAAAGAAGAAAGAATATATACACACACACAAACATTTATACACAGTATAAAATTAATTCATATATATGGATATATACAGTGGCTTCCCTGGGTTCCTTCCACAGTTCAAAAAACATGCACAGGGTTGGAAGAGAAGATTGGAAAAATATTTCCTATATATACGCACATGATCGCTTGTAATATCAATGCATTTAATGTATGTGTTCCAGGCCTCCAAAGATACAGATGTGCTGTTCACTTTAATACTACTACTAATACTACCACTACTACTTTTAATGATGATCACGATAATGGTAATACTAGAGCAGCATTGTAGCATAGTGGTCAGCAGAAGGGTCTATGGTTCGATTCCAAAAGGGGGCCTTTCTGTCTGGAGTTTGAATGTTTTCCCAGTGAGTCGGTTTCCTCCAGGTTCTCCTGCTTCCTCCCACGGTACAACAACAGGCAGTAGGTCCATTGGAGACGTATGAATGAGAGAATGAATGTTTGTATGCCTCTATGTGTGACCCTGTGATCGACTGCCGACCAGTCCAAGGTGAACAACAACAACAACAAAAACAGCAACACTACGAGTACTACTTCTCTACTCCTACCAATAATAACAATGATAATAATAATAATAATAACATTTTTTCATGCAGCACATTTCAAAACAAAAGTACAATATATTTTGGAGGGGCAGCAGAACTTTGACAGTAAGAGTAGCTGTCTTGGAACCAAATGCTCCTGGTTCAATTCCAGAGCTCCTTCTCGCTCATGAAAGTGTTGTTGAGCAAGACACTGAACCCCTAACAGTTCCTCTGGTAATGCTAAGCGGCTGTCTACTGCTCATGGTTCATCCATGATGGCTTAAAAGCAGTGGTCAAATTTGGCTGATGCTGTGCTGTATGTCAAACTGAAGTTGATAAAGTAAATGGCTTTTTCTCTTCTTCGATCTTTCTTTTTTTACAACTGGAAACCGGACAAGACAATAACGCGAAATGGATACATTCCCAGTGAGTAATTAGTAGAAACAAGCTGTGATTTAAGATGTTTTTGAAAGATGTCCCTGGCTATGCTTGCCCTGCTTAGACCCTCAGGCAAGGAGTTCCAGACCGCCCTGATCCAGTCAGCTGGATTACCAAAGCCCAGTCATTAAGCAACCTAATAATTAGCTCATGCATTTTTCATTTGTCATATATGCATGTTGTGAGAAAGGTAGCGGCAAAGGACCTTGTCTGGATGTCAACATTCACCTGATTTTGGCCATTGTCAAGAGTCCTTTTAAACACAACATTATTGTGTTTTTAAAAGGAAACCATGGGAACAGCACAAGAGGACAAGTGGCTGTGCTGATGCAGGTTCAAGCTTGCAGCTGCATGTGCAGCTGCACATGACAGTCACAGATGTGTGGTTGCATTTCTGACGTTAATGTTGTTTCTACCTGACAGACAGAGAACAGCACTGAAATGTATACAGCTGACTGTGTGAATCTAATTAAATTAGGTCACACACATGTAGACCGATATGTTTCCATGCAGGAACACAATGTTAAGAGACAACTGTCTCCCCTCTTCTAATCTATCTAATCAGGAAAAAGGCAGGAGGAGGAGTCCCTGACAGACTGTTCTGCTGGCTTTGGTTTCTTAAAGAGCTATTCTTCATGTCTGATATTCACTGTGTAACTGAAAAGTACGTAAAATGTTTTATTCTGTTAAAGCACTAGTGTGGAGCCAAGTCACCAGTATTGGGTAGCAGCCAGACCAAGACAAATCTGATGACTAAAAACTCAACATGACTTCATCAGGACCTCAGACTAAATAGTGTCTCCAAGATGAGGAATATATCAAAAGAAAAGCGCTAAAATGTGTACGCGACTCAGCTCATCTGCTTTGAATGGAAAAAGAAGAATTGTTCTAGGCATAATGGTGCGACTCTGTTGGCTTGATAATATAGTCATATCATCAGAATAATAACAAACGCATTAGTAGTCATTGAGTATTTGTGCCTTATGGAGACAGGTGGAGACTCACCTGTTTTCACTTGGCGGTTCTGTCAGGGCTCGAATGTGAAGGGCGGATTGTAAAGACTTGACACTGCAGCTGCCATTAATTTTGCAACATTCAAAACATTGACCTGCTGGATAATGACATATTTGCAGCACATGTATTCAGGTTTTCATTGCTCTGGTAACACTCATGTTGAGAGGCAATATAGAGAATTGAAACTGAACAGATGGAGTCAGGGTTAGAGACTGAGGTTTGAGACAGTGAAAGCTATAACAGGGAGCAAGGGGGGCATCTCCTATTCCTCATCTGATAAGACAGCCAATCTCTACTCGAAAGTTTTCGAACAATGCTGAAGCTACTTCTCCCCCGA
The DNA here is from genome assembly GCA_901007705.1 of Fistularia tabacaria. NCBI lineage: Eukaryota > Metazoa > Chordata > Actinopteri > Syngnathiformes > Fistulariidae > Fistularia > Fistularia tabacaria. The sequence continues at coordinate 8,570 of CAAKHD010006806.1, forward strand.
GTGTTGCACACCTATATAAATGTCACCACGAAACAGAACAAAATAGGCCATTTTCCCCCGAAATGACTTGTATTTCAAAGTTAGTCGGATGATGGGATGCAGGAAGAGGCGGCAGGACTCCCAGTGGAGATTACAGAAGACAAAGGGCCAGGAGATGGACTGCACGTACAGGCAGACAATTCAACTCTAAATACACCCCCAGCACACATAACGTCAACTGGGACTGATCTAAGAACCAAATTGAAAGTGCCTGAGAGGTTACGTCGAAGGCCGGTGCCTCAGCTGAATGACGGCCATTGCAGCTTGACATTGATGGCTTTTTGGAAGAGGAATAAAAGAGGCCTTTTCAGTCCAAGGGGAAAGGGCATTACTTCTTAAATCTTAAACAGACAAATGGCCACTTTCCTTTGACCTGCATTTGACCCAGATGACTCACATGATAACAGGGACAACAATTAACTTCTGAGCCAAAAAAACCCCAAACTTGGCTCCTGCAGGTGTTAACTGATAAGTTTACCCTTTGTACAGGTTGGATCTACAAGTCCAATGTTCACTATTTCAACTTATGGCTTATTTACCTCTTCACGCTTAGTTAGAGCTGAAGAAGCTTCTTGGATGAATGGCAAAAAAAGTAAAGAAGCCGGTCCGGTTTCCATGACATGATTTATCAAGAGGAATTCTCGCCTGACCTTAAACAAATCAGAATAAAGAGAGTGTTTACTCAGGGAATGGTCTCCAAGAAATGGGCAAACCTTGAATGTATGCAGCCTTTAATTGGTTTTCTTTTTTTTATTGAGACTAAAAATATTCAAATGTGGGAATAGCATGTCAGAGATTCACTATACTGACAATGTCAAAACCGAGGTCTCTCTCTCTGGGTTTTGTGTCCTATTCTAATCACTATCTGAGAAACACAATCTCCGTTCCTGGCAAAGAATGTCTCCTGATGGTAGCAAAGAGAGCATCCATCAAAGACCAGCCGGTAAACTCGGCATAATGTTTGGTAGGAGAAAGATAACCCCTGTTTCCTTTTCACATATTGACTTGACAGGAGGCCCTGAAGTGCCTCTATAGGCGCTTGTGATATTCAACAGTCTATCACTGACCCGTGGTGTCCAGGGCTCGATTCTATCTGAACTCCCAACATTTCATCCTGGTGCACAAAACATGCAACCAGACTCTACGATGTAATGATCCAGAGAAAGTAATTGGTTCATCCAAAACTCCCCTATCTGTGCTGTACACCTGCTAGGTGTTCAGGAAACACCTACACTCCCCCTGCTCACTCTATCACTCCACCCAGATCATTACTGTCATGTCAACGCTCGAAAGTTCCTCTGTGGCGAAAAAGCTCGTGCATCATCCGAACCGATGAGTTGTTTTCTGTAACAATTTGTATGCAGATAGAGGATGGCATGATTTAAAAATGTAAACAATGCATTGGAAGGCTTTGTTTATCCAGATATTAGATATAATACATTTATTAAGAAGGAATACATTTGTAGTCTTTTAAATTAAGTTTAATGAAGCGACAAGCTATTTTTTTCCCTACGTTGTATTAAGATTATATAATAAATATTTGGATAATGTTACAGCTTTTCAACGTGTAAATGGATTTTATCCTGAGTCCAAAGCAAATTGCGTCAATATTGTTTATGATCTGTGGGTTTTATCATATTTGGCAGGTTATTTTAGACCCTTCTGTTTTTGATATTGCAAAAAATTGAAGTTGCAGCTTGACCTGGTGATGCTGTCTTGTCAAATGTTTCTTTTTTTTAGTCTTTTTTTAAAGGATAATTTTGTGACTGTTGGCATTTTGACTTTTTTTTTTATGTGATTTGTCTGAAGCCTGTCAAAGAAGTGTTCAGTTGCTAAGTGACAGACTTGACCATAATCGCCTTGGTAGTGCTAGAGATTGACTGTTTATTACGGTTGATTTCTTCATTGAAATTAACTGTAGTTAATTATGTGATGTAAGCTGGAGGATTTGTCAGAGGGGTCGTTCCACTGTTGTTTTTGTTTGGTTTTCAGCCTGTAACTAAGAGAGCACAAGCAGGTGTGGATCATTAGGTTCCGGGCACTCGACGATGTGTGAAAATGATCTGGACTGATCTTTAGGGAATGACATACGATTAGATTTGATGCGCTCATGGCTACTGTGTGTGCAGCCATGGATACAGCTAATCTATACAATTGATGATCTGTAGCCTCTGGCAGTATTGGATCAATCTAGCTAACTCTGTTCTTATCTCTGCAGATAGTAGGGTTGGGTCAGGTAAGGATGAGGGAATAAAATACTATCCATTGATTGTGAGGAAAGAGGCTGCTTGCAGCAAATACTTGGTTCTTTTTTCTATCTTAAGGTATTTCTGCTGACTGGAGCGTCTCAGGAGTCTGGCTCCGACTTTAGCCAGGGACCTTTAGGAAGGTAACCCTGCGGCAGCCGTGATAACTTCAATGAACAGTTTGCATAGCTCTGAGAAGTGCTGCTGATATAACAGCTTGGGGTCAGCGGGGTCGAGGGTATAAGGTTGGATGGTATCTCACGAAAGGCTTACGGTACCTTGTGGTGAAAACACTAAAATAAAATAAAATAGATTTGAAACAGAACTCAACATATCTCCAACCTATCCAGTACTGTTTGTATGCCAAGATAGATGGTAAGCACCATTAGGGGCCCTTCTCACTGCAATCGGTGGAGGTGAGATGCAATAAAAGCTTCCTCATGGAGAACAGAGCTTCACCCCAATGGTGACACTCAGTTTGGGATTTGGCTGAAGTCAGCAATAAAACTATCAAAGTAAAACAAAAAGTGACTAAACCAAACCAGGTTGCCATTTTAGGAGATAGTTGTCTCCCCCTGACCTTAAATGAAATAAAACATTAAATATTTAGATAAATTCCAGGGGCATGTAAGGAAGAGAATGTCACTGTTACGCATTGCATTGTTGGTGAAGTGTTAAAGTTTATCTGTCGGTCCTCGTCCTGGCAGGTAAACGTGTTTGAAATTCCTCTTTCAGTTCTTCAAAATCACCAGTGAAATGTGCAGGGGTTTTTAGGAATCCGTCATTGCGCTTTTTGCCGCCAAATCAATATCATGCGGTTGAATAAGATTTTATACGTGGCGTTCAAAGCATTGGAAAATTACATTTGTAACAGTCAACAGTAGCTTGTTTTTGCAGAAAATCCACACCGTGGAGGGGCTTGAAATGGCAATACATTCACCGAAGGAACACTGAAATACATCACACATAATTCATAATCAATTTCAAGGGTGAGGCTTTTTTCTCATAACCCCTGAAGTTAATATACGTATATCACAATCATTAGCAGACAGGATAAATTAGCATGAAATAATAGCTCATCCTTAGGTATGCTGAGATTATTCCCCCTTAGGCATTCATTTCATTAGTTTTATTTCTCATATAGATTTATTTCTGTCATGACTTACTGTGCCCCAACTTGGTTAATGGCATTAAATTTGTTCCGGTTCTGCTTGCAATTCCTCAGATGAAGGCTGCTGATGCTGTTTGACTTCAGCCGTCGCAACGTTCAGATCTCATTTAAGTCACTCATACATGTTGATTAAATAAGTGCTTCACGGCGCAGAAGCAGTGTAATCATATTCGATTCATTTTCCGAAATGACTTAAGGAATGACAACAAAGAATGAAAATAATTGCATCATTCGGAATCAAAATCGTTAACGGAGGGGCTTTATAAAATGCCATGGATACAGAAAGTGGGATGGAAGAAGTGGTTGCATATTTAAAGAGGCCATATCACCTTCTTGGCGTTTTCTGTGCTGAATTTATTCAATCTGTGAGGCAGGAGGCTCCAGAATTTCAACGAAATGGCTTTAATTTGACAAATAACCCATAAGCAGTAATAATAAGAATTGACTCACCATCTTATTATGGTGGAAGAGTATATGTGTGCCTGTGATACTGGGAGATGTGCTGTGAAGTGTGTCGGCCCCTGGCGGGGTCTCCAAAGGCAAAGTAGTCCTGGATGAAAGTCCAGACTATGAGTGATTCAGAAGTAACCAGAAAATACCAACAACGGGCTCGGTCTGGGAGACAGAGGCACCACCCTGGAGCCAGGCCTGGAAGGGGACCTTGGTTTGGAGCACCTGTTGGCTCAGAGGGCTCGGATGGCTGAAGCCTAAACAAACAACACAGAGTCATCTCTGTGGGTGAAGAGCAAGCTGGCCTCTGGTGTAGTAAATAGTTAATCTGGATAACGGCTCTAACCACTGCCGTTCGATTGATTGTCGAATCTTTGATCCAGGAGGAATGATGCAGATTCTGTCCAGATCGCGGAGCAGTGGACCAGCACTTCAATTTCGCTGGGATCCCAGAGGGTTCTGTGGGGATATTCAGATCCTGTGTGCATTTGCTTTGTGGATTATGGGTAAGTGTCAGATCCCACCCCTCACCCTGGTATTCTTTGACGGGCACTGCGGTACTCATGTATGGGATCCCAGGGTTGAGGTAATGAGCTTTCCATTTTTTGCATGAATGTCTGACATTAAATATTTATCAATCAAAATTTCCTGTCTATTAAATTTCCTAAATTGACTTTCTACAAAAGAGAGTCTTTGATACAATTCAGTAAAAGCAACTACTGCCGAGCCCTTTCCTGTTAATTTAAAATAATGTGCACCCTTTGTGACCAATTTGGTGGAAAAAGGGCCTCTCTTGACTTAAAAGTATAAATAATACAAATAACTTTTGCCATGCTCACAGCAGGAGTTGTCACATTAATTGATAACAGTGGACGGGTTTGCTGCTCAGCACGGCATCTGCGCGCGCTATGAATGGAAAGTGCCCAAAGACCTCATATTGGCCGAAAACGTTTTTTGGGAGCATTTCTACATTGTTTTGAACAACTATCCCTCCCCCATGCTATTTTATGTTATTTTATTCAAACAACCAGCGATCTCACAGCTCCAAGAACAGATAGCTCAAGCCAAACAAACCTCTCGAAGGATATCTCAAGCCTTATATCTTCTTAAAAAAAAGAACATTAGGCTTCTAATGACCTCTGGCTGTGAATGGAGCCCAGGAGCTCTTGAGTGTTCAGATAGCAGATAATCCATTAGCCATGTTGTCAGAACCCACATGAATGTGAGGACTTCTGCTCTGACAAAATGGGGCAGCACAATGTGCTACCATAGCAACAGATCAATATACAGTTGGAACACAGGTACACATGGAGTGCCTTTCCTGTTCATTCACTCCATGAAAACATGAACCCCATTGAGTGTCTGGCCACACACTTACACATATCTATCTATCTATCTATCTATCTATCTATCTATCTATCTATCTATCTATCTATCTATCTATCTATCTATCTATCTATCTATCTATCTATCTATCTATCTATCTATCTATCTATCTATCTATCTATCTATCTATCTATCTATCTATCTATCCATCCATCCATCCATCCATCCATCCATCCATTTATCTATCTATCTATCCATCCGTGAGGCTTTTGAAAATTAACGCCCCTTTGCTTCAGCTTCAAGACGTGGTATATGCTGCAATTATGAGTTTTCGGGATTCAGTGGGCGAAGAGCAGTGGGGGCCTCTGGCAGTCACACCCTCAGCAGTAGCAGGAGGCTTATTATCCTCCGTTAAAGAAATATCCCTGAAGGGAACGACTGAAGGGAGGATATGTAGAAACTGTGATAGAGGATTTTAGAGCTAATGAATTTTTAGTGGTTTGATGTCCGATGTGTTATTTTTATGTTCAAAGCTCATACATAACAAGACTTTGAACGTCTTAAGGTTTGCTTGTACCTTCTTATTTTTTTTTCAGCAGTTTGTCTCTGAAGTAATACTTGCAACTGCCGGAGCTTTAGCTTGAATCTAATCGTTTACATTGGTCTCGCCTCATTGACAGCAGGCGTGTGATTTCAGGGAACCGTCCAATTAGAGGGAGACTCCATATTTTGCTGCAAGAGGTTTATACCCCATGCGGAATGATTAATAGAAACCATAAATATTGCCGCGGTAGCAGTTTTCAGCCAGGAAGCCAGGAGTCTGGTGCACTGAAATCTTATGTAACATCACCCAAATAAATGTTTGTTTGAAGAGTTTGTCTTCTCCTACTTGTAGGGCCTAATCAATGATATCAGTGTCGTATACAGCTGGGACCTTGTGCTCCGGAGAATGCTACGCTCTGTCAACTCAAGAATAAGGGTCACGGTCCCTGTTGAAGCACAGAGGAGACGAGTGCTTCATAAAAGACCGAAAAATGGTTCATCTTTGCATGGCTCCCGGCTTCTTCAATGAAATGAGCTTTTACAAATTTTTCAGAAAGTACTTTTGGAGGAGTAGAAGAACTGAAGTTGAGGCCGATTTTATTTACACAACGTCCAAAATGCTCCACCCTTGAGGCTGTGTTCAGCCAGCGTCACACTGCTGGGACCATTTGGACCGAGATGATCAGGGAACAAGGAGAACCATAAAAAAGAGAAAGGCTTCTGCAGAGTGGAGGTGGGCGTTTCTATCAACACAAAAGAATTGCAGGACTGGAATTATCGCTCTCTGTGTTCAAAGAATTCTGGAATACATCACATAAACATGGGTTTAAAAAATAGCCAAAATAGCACAGCACATGTATATGTAGAGACTTGATACTCGATGTTCGGTTGTGGCTGTGTCAGTGGTTCTTAGGACAAATTAAGGACTGGTAAGAGTCAAATCTAAAATTAGAACCTATGTCTCTGTACTGATACCTTCCATGATGCTATCAAACTCTGGTAATAACAAACAAGAACAGAGATTCTTCCAAAATATTTTGTACACGAGAATATTTTGCCTCAGTCAGAGCTTTGGGACTCAACTCTGCGGCGATTTCGATTATTTTACTCCAACTCAATAAATCCAATTTCCACATCTGGAGATGTCGACCCTAGGTTTCAAATTATCCGAATTTGCCTGCACATTGGTTGAACCGCAGCTAAGAAGTTTTGGGATAGACTGGCAGAGGAGGCTTTTCGTCTGTGAAATGAAAATGAACCAAAAGCAACGCATCAAGCAGAAGGATGAATATTTTGCTCATCAGTTGACCTAAACCACATATTAATACAAATATAGCTCTGTATGTGGTAGTGGTGTGAACATAAAATTTTTAATATTATGGTATATCAGTGTATTGCAGAGTTTCATTTGCAAGGGGCTAAAAAACCTTGATTGCTATTTTTCAGCTTTCAAAATTCAAATAAAGTTGATTCCGTGCATACACCCAAACACGGATATGTCTGTGTGCTGTTTAAGTGTGTGCATCTGTGTGTGTGTGCTACACTGTCACAGTATCATTTTCTCCACAAACACTCTCCATTTCATGAAGCATTATTAGAATCGTATTATTTCTGCACCAGTTTATTTTCCACAATTTGTGGCCTTTTCGAAACAGGCGGCATCTATTCACGAGAAAGATAATGTTTTCAATGAGATTTCACACCGCGGCCAAAAAATTCAGCGCTCAACATGAGCTTGCCAGTGCATTTTGCTGTTTATCAAAATAGCCCAAAGTCTTTTGATGTGCTGCATGGCTGACACACACAGTATGGATCTTTTAGGGCCAATGAACAATAGATTTATTATGACGGAATAATAACAAAAGAACCTTTATTCCAATGCATATCTAGAGAAATGGTCAAAGTTCCTTGATTACACTTGAGTGCAGATGAATTTATTGAATACTGAATAAAAGATAAAATGTATTTCTACCCCTTCATGGCTTTGTTGATATGTGATGTCCAATGAATGTGAATACCATCGAAAAGCATTAAGTATTTGAATTGGATATGTTACCGCAGCTTCTGATGCCCCGGTGAATGAATTCAAACCACTATCTCTTTGACGATATGATTATCAGGTCTTGTTCTCTATTTTTCCAAAGTGAATACACTTGTCAGACTACTTCCTGACAGCGGGGTCAGTCGATAATGATGGAGCATTTCGATGCCCCCACCCCTAATCAATGCTGCTTTGTTTACATTTCCTCAGGCTGAGCGGATTTGATAACTCTGAGATGCCGTATATTAGATTGTTTTGTTAAATATAGCTGTCAGGTGGCGATTGATGATATTTGCCTTCCCTCGCTCACTGAATTGACTTTTCCTCGTGTGACTAGCTGGCTGATGCAGCTCACTGCTGAAACATGGCAGCAACTGTGGGGAAGGAACGAAATCACAGTGAGGTTTTTTCAATGAATTTCAATATTCCATTACTATTCACTTTCGGGTGTGCTCGGTTTCTGGCACGCAATTAGTGCGAGTCTGACAAAATTCAGGATAGCTTAATTCTCTGGTATGCTTTCTGAGCAGGTGCTTGGATTATGTTTCTTAATTTAGCTTAGCAAGAAAGGAAACCGTGTTTTCACCTTGAAGTGTCGTTGTTTTAATTAATACTTAGCGCGGTTTGACTAAAAGTGAGGCTGCCTCACATCGGCTTTCCCTCCAATGGGCCCTTAATGGCGAGCAGGCAGAGGCCGTCACTTAATCGAATTTTCACAAAAGCACGCAGAGAAGCCTTCACTTCCTGCCATTACTGTTGGAATATATTCCTCTATCTGCAATGGTGGATTCACATACTCTTCCATTTAAGACAATGCCATTTGTTTATCCCATTACAGAGAGGAGCGGTGATTCTAAAAGCTTGCTCAAAAATATGATTTGGACCGATAAGCCAATATATGCTCCTTCATCAGTTTAGCGCTCAAATCCATTAAAGGAGCACTCGCCTTTGCAGAACACAGGAAAAAAATGACGGAGTACAAACAGTGCCGTGATAGACGCCCATTGAACGTGGGATCAGAGAAATAGGCTTCAGGGATGAATGTCAGTGACTGAATCCGAATAAAGGCAAATCAAATGTTATGTTTTTTCTCTACAAGCAAGGGAATGTGTATACATCACACAATGATACACATCACATGAGTGACTCCCAAACTAACTTTAATATAGTTATCTTGCAAAGTCAGTCTGTGTGATTGTGTGTGTGTGTGGGGGGGGGTACAAAACGCACATGAATCGCCACAACTGGGGAGGCCTGGAAGGTCCTCTAGCCTAAAATTGTAAACAAAGAAGGAGAAACAGTGGTTCAAATCAATTAAACCCACCATGTGTTCGCAAGCTCTTCACATCTAAGGCTGAATGTCCCACAGCACAGCAGATGTGACAAAACACCAATTGTTCTGGAAATCAAACCCACCAGGAATTGAGCATGGAAGTATCAGACAGTCTGCAGCTAAAAAACCATCACAGACGGCCCATCGACCGTTTTGCCCATCCGGCACCAAGTTTGCCCATCCGGCACCAAGCTAGTCAGAACCGGTTTACCTTTTTGAAGGTTGGTCCA
>CAAKHD010006806.1:18303-34662 GCA_901007705.1 Fistularia tabacaria
TCAGACAGTCTGCAGCTAAAAAACCATCACAGACGGCCCATCGACCGTTTTGCCCATCCGGCACCAAGTTTGCCCATCCGGCACCAAGCTAGTCAGAACCGGTTTACCTTTTTGAAGGTTGGTCCATTGCAGTCTAATTGCCAGAAATTGCTTTAATTGGAAGCGAGGCATTGGTGCAGCATCCAGCACAGCAGGGGAATGTTTGCGAAGTTACAAGGAGTTGACTCATCCCTCTCAGCACCGCTGTCTAACATCATGCAAGGGTAGCCAGTCACCTAATTGGATGAGCAATACTGGAAGACGCCCAGTTACTGGCATTGTGCAAAAATCATGTGGAGGGACGTCTGGCCATGACCCACTTTTGAAACTGAAGAAGAGATTATGATGTATTTACCTCATGAGGTGTGGTTATGTTAGTAACAAGCTGCGAGGTAGCATGTCTTAATTCTTTCTCAAGGGCACTTTGAATTTTATGCTTTTATCTGTGTCTAGTAAGTAACATGCCTTTGTCAGATCATTGAAAAGTATTTATCCATACAATAGAGTCACTACACTCTGTCTCTTAATCTATCAAAAGCAATGTCCCCGATGATCCTTGAGCTCAGCCTCTTGTTCAGCTCCTTTCAGCTTGGGATGCAGAAGATCTGCTGTGTCTGCCTTTGTCAGAAAACTCCATGTGGTTGGAATTTCATTCCAAGTGTTCAGATAAGTGTGTTTGAGAGCCGTGGAGGGGCTCTGTGGCTTGATTCTTGACTCTTGGGATGGTCTGCAACGAAAGTTTTCTTTGGTAAGATTGCTCACACAAGGTGCCTTGGTCAATAGCATCCTTATGGAGAGAAGCTTGATGGGCCTCTAGATCAATACACACTGCAAACTGTATCAACTGGGATTAACTACCCCTCTGGGGAAAGCTCTCGGGTCAAAGCTTGTCTCATTTAGTAGCTAATTAGATGCTTTTGTAGTGAGAGTGGGGGTCTTGCCAACCATCTTTTACACCAGAACATAAAGTGAATGTTGAATTTGCACGTCAGTACCCCCCCTCCCCTCCACCCCCTCAACCCCGCGTCCCCAACCCCACTGGTAAATAATGAATGGACCTCATGGTTTCAAATGTATTGCCTTCAGTAGGGTTAGAGTTTTCTGTTTTATTTTTGCTCGGATCAATAATGGCAGATTGCCCGGGGTTAATTTGTTCACTTGAGTAATGTTTCTGTGGAGGAGTTTTTAACCACAGTTCCCTTTCAGTCCAATGCAAATCACCTTGACACCAGATTGGAGGATCAATCCCTCAATTACCTGATCAATCGAGCTGATGCCACCAGCAACTTACTCTTCCTATTAGGGTTTTAAGCAAAACGCTGCGGAGCGGTCAATCATCAGATAGCGCACTAACATGTTTTGTGGCGATCATGCCTTGTATTTCCGCTTGCTGATCTGGCTGCAGAGCGCCTCTGTTGTGTCTGAATAATACACAAACATGATGCCGAGGGTACCAGATTATAGGTCCCTTCATAACAGACCCCTCTGATTATATTTATGAAATTCAATTACCCTGACACAGACAGATGGACTCGCTGTCAGTGCGAACACTCGTCATTTGTTAGCATCAGCGGACATGTCAGCCGCGAGGCATAGATGGGACCGTGGCTGTGTGACTGGAAACAAAAGAAGGCTAGTGATAAAAGGAAAAAAAAAGCAGGGACGAGGGAAGGAAAACAGCAAAGTGATTGAGGCATAAAAGCAGGCTGACGTACAGAAGGTCTGAAGAAAATAAACTCGTTTACATTCTTGCTGGGAGAAACACGAGAAGATCAATACCAATTACATGTAAGTTAAACGCAATGCTGGCCGTGGAAACACTCCAGCCCAACAAAAGGGTTAATTCAGTTTCATGGATCGTCTATTGTTTTTGGGAATCATTCACTGTGTTGGCTACTCATGTATTGTAAGGGGTTTGAGACAAAGGTACATCTGAACCACAAACCTGAGTCAGACCAAAAACAATAGAAGAAACCAATGTCAGTAAAAGCCTGGAGCAAAAACAGCAGCAGCTGATCACATTAATCCATGCACATATTTTTTTTGTTCCTCAGTCCATTTTCCCGCCGCCTCTTCATCATGGTTCTTTCTTTCCTTTCAGAATGCACTCAAATGAAAATTCTTCAGATGGTATTGAAAGGAAAAGATACAATCCTTGATTCTTTGACAGAGCTCGCTCTGTTTGTAAATTATGGATGAGCTGAAAAACTAAAGCTAATTGGGCTTCCATTGAGGCGCCTTCCATCAGTGTGTATACCTTTATCTATACAGGCAGAGCTCTGTGAGTGTGTGTGTATGTGTGTGTGTGTGTGTGTGTGTGTGTGTGTGTGTGTGTGTGTGTGTATGTGTGTGTGTGTGTGTGTGCGCGTGTGTAGGTGTAAGGGTCAGATTTAGCAATGTTGGTAATTCAAGCCAAAAAAATCACGATATTGAAAAGTAGGTATTGTGCTTCTATTTCAAACTTTCTCCAGAACCTTCATCTGCTGGAAGCAGCAATGAGTGGGCAGCAAAGACCGTAAAGGATAACGTGTGATCCCATCTGAGCCTGGAGGGTTGTGATCACACCTTCCTCCTACTGCCTCGGTGATACGTCAGCCTACGCTTTGTGCTGTGTTTTAGTGAAAATGACTTCCATTGGAGAGGACAGAAAATAAAAGAATATATTAAAAAAAGGGATATCTTTATGTCCAATGACTTCTGAAAGTGTATCTGGAAACAAAAGAATACGGAGAGGCCAAAGACGGATGAGAGGAAGTCGAAGGGGGCGGCAGACCAAAACCCACGGCTGCAGCATTGAGGCGTCGCTCACTTGAAGAAGATTCGGGCTGGGCTTCCCTGAACCTTCCGGAAGAAAGTTTCTCCTCAGGGTAGGAACCTTCAGAGGAGACTGGTGTGGGGCGTCTGCACAGCTTGTGATTGAACATCAGAAGATACACTCATCTGCTTCTAGCACCCCGAGGAGTCCAGGAGAACAAAAAACAGAGCTTTGCTCTGAGCCAAAGCAGCAGCAGTCATTTCAACACTAACACAGGCTTCTTATTTTAGCATCTTTTTATTTGAATACTGAGATCCCCCCCCCCCTTTTTTTTTTTTACCCAAATCTAAGGCTCTACATCTGCCTCACCACTGCAATGGTTCATATGGACGTGGAAGAAGCCACCTGCGTCTGTGGATGGAATCGAGAAACATCGTCAGAGCATCACCTGGGTTTCATTCTTGTCTTATAAATTCGACCCCAGATTTTAAGAGAATACAAAGGAATTGACAGCAAGCGAAATGAGATTGCAGTCAATGAGGTTTCCCCTCATGGAAATGTTTGAATGTGATGGTCGAAACCATTTCACAGAAATGAATCGCGCCCTGCTTCACAGTTAGTCTTTTGTCAAAAAGAAAAATGTATCTTTTGCATCATAAGAGAGAATGACCGAAATATAAGCTGTCCTGTTGGACAGTTGGGAAAAAGATAACCTTTTTTTTGTTTCGTGTGTGTCAGCACAAAGGGTCAGATCAACAATGCTGGATCAGATTCATTGAGTTGATTTGTTTACAAGATGATGGGATTTGTCGTCCATGACCGATCATTGGAGGGCTTTAAAATGCCTGTTGTATTTTATATGATTAAAATGACCTGGCAGTGTAATCTGCCAAATGATCCCTGTCAGCATTGCCACGGGTTGGCGATCATTAGCTGTTTGCTGCCTTTAGGAGAAGTAAAGGACCGGATCAGCTAAGCATTTAATTATTGCAAAGGTAGAACCTGTCTTTTAGCTGATGGTGAGGACACACATGCAGTGCTGTCAAGAGATTGCTGTTCTCTGCGCTTTTCGTTTATTAACCACTATATAAAACACTCCACAGTACCTGTTGTTGAGATTCAGAAGCGTTCCCTTTAAACCGGAACTGCTGACGAGGCAAACTTTGTCAGAGGGGTGGGTAAGGGGGTTGGGAGGGTGCTCGCATTTACCTTGAGGAGCTCCATGCTGGATCGCAGCTCCACCAGTTGGCCCTTTTGATGTGGGCTATGAAAGCCCTCATTAGGACCAGTGGAAAACACAATAAATAATCCGAGAGTGATCTCGCCCCGGAGACTAGAAACTGAGGAGTGACATGATAAAAACCCTCCACATAAACCATATCACAGGGAGGCTGGAGGGATGGTTCGCACTCAATTTTAAGAGGGTGTGAGAGGGGAAAGCAGACAGAGACGTAAAGATGACCGATGAACAGCTTGCATACCGAGGACCGTCTGTGTGTGAACTGTGCGCGTTGGGGGGAATAACAGTATGTGACTGATGGCTGAGACAGAAGCTGATGTCTGCTCAGGGCCCGGGTGGCTCCAGTAATAAAGAAACCGAGGCTCATATTGGTTGCATTCTGTCTTTAAACGCTCTAATCTCTCCATAAAGGATGCGTTTGGCTTCCAGTCAGGAAAGTAAAAATGCAATATGTTTGCGCTGGTGCAACTGGGAGTTGAATAGTTGCCTAAATTAGATGAAGTACAGAGTCCTGCAGTGACCGCAGGAGAGAATGAATATTTCGTGGATGTGAGTTATATCCTAATATCCAACAAAAAACAAGAATGAAATGAAAGTTTTAGATCACCTCATTGTCACATATGTGTACATGTGTACACTCTTGTTCAATTAAAATCGAACAGTCTTTCTTTGAAACGAACATCATTCATTCGAGATCAAATTGAGGACAATTCTTAAGTAGCTTGCAGTTACGTTAAGCAAATAAACCAGCCTCCCATCTTCCTGTACTCTGGGATTACAGGGCAGTCAGTTGGTCGGATGGTTGGTCAGAAAATCGGTTGGTTGTTTTCATGTCCCTACCCAGCCTTTCCTTTTTGTCAGCAGCCAAATGTGTCTTGGTTTGACAAGTCAGTCGCCATTAATTTTACATGTATTTTCATCCATAAACATGACTTGTTTTTGTGTGTGTGTGTCAAACCAGGGTGGCTGATTTGACAACAATGGGGTTTTGCACTCCGGTGTTTCATTTTATTTCATGTTTATTTTATGTTTTATGCTCTACATGAACCAAATGGTTGACCATAAACCAAAAGTGTTGTTGTATCAGAATTTTATTTCCTTTATTTATTATAACAAGTCAGGATTTATCCTGGTTCATCCTCAGCACCCAGAGATTGTTCCATCATCAAATCATACATGTATAAATGATATATATGAGATATACATGCATATATGCATGCATGCATGTATACATGCATACATGTAGACATACATACATATATTTACATATCTTACATAAATGACCTTAAAATGTTAGGTATGTTAGCTTTGCTTAGGTATCAACTATTTTCCGTCATGTATTTTAAATCACTTCATATGTTGGAATGACATGTTTTTCTATTTCAGTTGCAAAATCAATTTATAATTTTTTTCCCCTTTAAAACAAAGTGTCTCCCAACTAACGGTTATTAAAGAGTCGATTTTTAGTTTACCTTCCAATTTGGCTGAGGATGAAATTATTGGGCTAAACCACTGGACTGACGTGGAGCCATCAACTTTTTAAGAGAAAACTATGAATATGGCGTGGTGCACAGAGATTGTGATGTTTGCCTGGTCACCAGCAGTCTTGTTTAACAAGTCCTCCTAACTGGATAGTCAACATGCAGTGTGTTGTTCGTGCTCCGGCCTCTGACCTTTATTTACTTTATTTTATTATTTTTTCAAATCAATGTTCTCCTATAAGAGGCCAATGGTATGGGGCTCTGACACAAAGCAGAGATCGTTCTCGGCACAGGCGCCACCGTGCAGTCGCTTCCGTTGAGCCTCTTGAGAGCCGCATCTCGACTGGAGCACGAGCATCCGGCAGCCACGTGTGCGTTTGCTTGTAAGGAAAGTACACAAAATGATAGCTGGCCTGATCAAAGCGTGTGCTTATCTGTCAATGCCGAGGCAAGAGAGCTCATACTTTGCCATCTTCCTGGCTGCTCAGCCAGATAAGGACCATAAAGAGAGATAATGAAGCTCGATGACACACCTGCCGCTGGAGGGTCAACACCAAGGACATCTCACATCCGCCATCACTCTTACATCTCATTACGGCCTGGTTGAGACTGGTTGAAACTGGTGATTACGCGCACAGGAGCTGAGGCAACGCAGAGGGAGAAGGATGCGGTGGAGCTTATTTCACCGACACAGACGCTACAGCAGCGCTGGAAGGTCAAGGCGGTGCTTATCAAGGGACCAGTGGAAGGCCGGCTCACAGTCCCATGGAAATCACCTCCTGGACGCAGTGATACTCACCTGTCATGAATTTTAATGGCGGAGGCAGATGCGGTGATATGAGAACTGCCTTTGAGGAATTTATTGATTCAGGTGTCTTTTGTACAAGAATTCACTGAACTGAATGAAAATTCTATATTCAAAGCGATTGTTAACTGATCCACTTGCTGCTGATGTTAGTTACTTAGAAATATACATTTCGTTTCATATTATAATTGCAATTTCACCGGTTATTTTCTTCTGACTGCTATTCATTTAACTAATCTATTTCCTTGTAAATTATTTCTAAGTTTGACTTTTCTGGCTAAACGTGACTGAATATCATGCTAATTTGGGGATAAGTTAATCAGAAATCATTACTCGCTCACTTTGGGAAGTTTCTGGACGCTTCTTTGGGGATTCCATTTTAATTTGAGGATATCTTCCTAATTTGCAGCTAAATTCTTTGATTTTTTTGGGAGGGGTAATTTCCCATTAATTTATTCATGGAGAGTTGATAACTGTCAAGCTATCATGGTAAAGAATTTTAAAATATTTCTTTCACAAGACAATTAAAAAAAAAGGTTACCATCATCAAAGAAACATACATATATATGTATAATGTCATTACACTACATTACATAGCAATGTATTATTTGCGATTAGTTTCCTGTGGCCAAGGACAAACACACTTCCTGTAAATCACACATCACCGTAACAACTCCCTCCAGGTTTCTTCTTCCTTAAAATGCATTGATGCAACAGGAGCCCAGGATTACATATTAAAAGAGAAAAAGACATTTAGGAAGAAAAGAAACAAAGAGCAACTGAAAATGGCTTTCCCAGCATCCAAAAATAGTATGTAAAGGAGGTCAAAGTGTTGCCGTGCATGTTTCTCTGGAGCAGTAAACATGACAGATGTCAGCATGCACACTCTCCGTGACCGCAAATGGTTTAAAGATGTGAAATGGTAACCTCACCTTTTATTATGTAAGCTCTAAAGTGACTTTATGTCATAAATGAGTGCCAGCCACTTTGTGTCCACTCCAAACTCTTGATTTGAAGAACCCAGCCAGGCTGGCGTAGCTTAGCTGTGTCCCATTTTCCCATTTCTCAGTATCAGCATGCGTATCATATTATTATCATAATTTTTGGGGGGGAGGTATGAAAAGATCTAAATTTGTCAGCAACGTTAAGGAGACAGAAAGAGGTTGCCAGTATTGAGTGCAAAGCAATGGGTAATTAGCTGGTGGCTGACTCAGGCCACTTGCAGCTTTGTGTGTCAGGGTGGGGATGGAAAAACCAATGAAGTGCATCTCCCTGGGTGTCATAAAGCTGTGCTTTATGACCAGTTTGTGTAGCCCTGCAGATTATGCTCAAAGAAAGACTGCCGCTCTTTTCACCATGCATCTTAGATCCTGTTTCTCCTTCAGTGAAGCCATAGATCAATTCTTTGGGCTACTTTGAGATACTCCTGGTGTCAGCAGCTATAGGGCAGCTTGAGGGGAAGGGAAGGGGCCGCTGGGTGCCTAAAACTATATGATTAAAGCGACAATCTCACCTCCGATTTAAGAGTCCAAACGGAGAAGCCCGACCGTTCCACTCAAATTGCTCACTTTCCTTCACTCAGGGTGGCTTTCTTTGGTGTCATAAGGATTACAGATCCGTTCCCACTAGGCTGCAGTCACAGAGAGAAAATCACAGTCAATCGGTGGTTCGACCATCATTTATGCAATGAGTTCTTCCTCAGAAATACTTCAAGAGCTCATCTCAAGAGAGCAGCTCTACATGGCAATAAATGGGCTGGTTTCTGGAGATGTCACGCTTCCTTTCCCTGTTTAGACACAAAGGCCAATTTCAAACGGTGGAGGGAGCAGAGAACCGGCAGCTGTCTAATCTGTGACCGTAGCACTCTTCAGACAGCCGCTGCAGCCATCCTGGTATTTCTAATACATATCAAAATGTTCCAAGAGAAAAAAGAAAAACAAGACAAAACAGACATATCGCTAAAATGTAAATTTGCAGGATTACGGCAATTCAATGGGATTATGTGACGAAAGGCCAATATTCTCTTTTTCACAGAACAAAACCTCGAGCACCCACTCGCTTTCCGACAAGGATTAAAGAAAAATGTCCGAAATGTGATGGCCCCACCAAAAAATTTCAGCAGTCTGGACATGTATTACTTCCATATGAATAATTTATTGTTAGAAATGTAAAAAAATATTAAGAGTGTTGTGACACGCAGACGAAAAAGTCCAGTACACATTAGCACAACACATAAGCAATATTCATATCGTTGGAGCGTTAACAGCGAAGAAAAAACAAATACATGTTTATTTTCTTAACCTCATCATTAAATAAATTGCGTCCTTCAGAAAGCTGCATCAATGAAGCTTTTTTTCCTCTGACGCTCTGCACTGTAATCCTTTTTTCAAAGTGCATTAGAGACATTCAGAAAAGCAGGCTTACCGCCGTCCTTCTTCTTCTTCTTCTTCCTAGTTTTTTCTTTTCACTAATGAATCCCTCCTGCGAGTCTCACCTTGATCAACACTGTTTTCTTATTACTTGAGGTCAGATTCTATGCAGTCTCTTTTTCTTAATTAATGCTTTAATGATAAGAAAATTAAACAGTGGTTAAAGAAAACTTACAAAAAAAAAAAAAAAAAGTTCAACAGGGTAACACGGAATCAATCAGGACACGCTGCGGTGATATTCTGCACTTTGGAGGCTTTTCGAGCGTCACACACATTTGATATTTGGCGCTTTTTTTTTGACGTCTTCCATAAACTCATGATAAAATGTAAGTCAGATGAACATGGTTGAAGTCATTAAGTCGGCATCCAAGCCGAGAGGAGAGTCTGCAGTCATAAAAACTGAACTCACTGCCACGTGAGCGGCTGAAAGGTCCTGGGTTCCACCAAACTCCGGGACACGTTTCTGAGCTCTTCCGCGGAGTGAACCTGCCTGTAGCCCAGCAGAGCCAGGGTGTCGTTGCACAGGTTCTGCACAGTCCTGACGATATCGAAGCCCAGGTGGAGCCTCCAGCTCTCTGCTGTCGCTTTGGAGTCTCTGCTGGTGGAGTATTTGTAATTCCACTCCGATGGCGAAGACGCATTGCTCTTGGTGTTCTTCGCAATCCACATCAGCACCCTGTCCTCCATCTCCAGACCCACAAACCTGTAGATCTCAGTGGCTTTGTCCTTTGGTCTGAGCGCCAGGTCCTCGTACCTGACCAGGTGGTAGCGGCCGTTCAGCCACGCTGGTCTTTGCAGGCCCATCTCCACGGATGCCACCATGTCTTTGCAGGTGCTGGTGATCTGCGAGAGATCCACATACCGCGGCTGCCGCCCCGTGGCGTTCCATATCTTCCAAGCGCGGAACTGATCTGAAAAGGTCATCATGCGTGAGGTGAGAATGGCTCTGGGGTCCCTCACCAGGTGGATGATCTTGAGGTCCAGACGTGGATCTTCGGTCAGGGTGCGCAGGTCCCCCACCTCGGGAATGCGGACAGTCTTTATGGCGACATGTCTCCTCGATATACAAGACATGGAGGCCAACGTGAGGTTCAGGGCCCCGCACTTCTTCGGACACCAGCTTTCATCAGGCAGATCAGAGGTGACCCTATCCCCTCCCTCCAGGCAGACCGGAGGGGAGCACAGGGCGTGACTGGAGCTTCGGCGGAAGAAGAAGCCCGTCACGTGATCCTGGGGCTCAGGACGGATGTAATTCTCCATGAAGTGAAGGTCGCAGGTGTACAGATTGAGGAGGAGGTCACGATATGCACCCAGCAGGGCACGGCGGTCCAAGGTGCGGCGCAGCCTACTGCTGGAGTTGGTGAAGGCCTGCTGGACGTGGTAGAGCGGCTCGAACACGTAAAACACCTCGGGGTGCTGGTTGAGCAGCTGCCCGGTGAAGGAGGAGCCACTGCGCGTGGTGGCAAATAGCAAGATGTGCTTCCGAGGCGCCTCCAGGGGCATCCAGCCGTCATCACAGAGGGTTCGCCATCTGGAGTCTGCGAGACAGAAATCGAAAGCCGCAAACTTCCTTCGCAACATTTCTCAGCGATATGACGAAAATAACTGAAAACATTAACAATTTAAAAAGTCCAGTAAAACGGGGAACTTTGCTTGTTTCAACAATTCTTCCTGCCCATAAGTGAAAGTGACTCACTTTTCATCATGTCTTCCAGCTGAGGGAAAGTAAACTCCTAAATCAAGCCAATAAACTATAAATTATTTAAAGGGTAAACATGCATAAGTAAGCTGCTGTGCTGCTCGTGGTTACTAAAGGGGGCTTTTGAAATGGTGGCTCTCTAAATATAGCGCAAATAGCTAATGTGTAATTACCACTGATGAGGAGTTGATTACAAAGAGAATTCCACTTCTGTGCACAGGAGCTCAGCCCCGCAGATTTACAGCGGCGCCCTCATAGCGGATTAATGCAGATAAATTGGAAGATAATTGTAAAAAGGAATAACTCATATTTCATTTCTTTATCTGCATCCACTTCTTAAGGATCCTCCAATGTGTTTGTTGTTTTGTTTTTTTTTTGCGGCAACTCTCAAAGCTGGGTGATTTACCCATAAGATGAAGGCTTTCCTTCCGAAATCTGTAATCTGTTTTACAAAAACGATTAAGGCATTTATGGGGCCGAGAGAGTGTGTCTCGCACAAGAGCGTCTATAATAGTACGATAAAACATGCGAATTGTGAATTTAAATATAGGTACATCCACTTGGTGACAGCTGCTCGCACACTGAATGCTCGGGGACTTTTATGAAATGTGGGACAGTCTGGACCAGCGTTCACCCGTACCTCGGTGGTGTCTGCTCTGGCAGTGGAGGACTCCCTGACAGGGGACGGACATCGAGTCCCTCAGGGTGCGGATGGCCGTGTACTGGACCCCCAGAGATGCACACACCAGCAACAGCACCGTCTTCCAGGAACACTCCATCCTGTCCCCCCCGCCCTCCTCTGGCCCTACATTCTTCACGCTGATGCCACCGGGGAAAAACACAGTGAGATTTCATTTTGATGTATTTTTTCATCTCCACTCACACAACGCTTTCTTTCTTTTTTTTTTTCCCCTTATTTACTCCCGTGGGCTTCTATTATCTTCCATTAACCAGCAACAGCCGGGGAAATTTCACATCTTTGCTCAAGAGTAGCTCCCCAATAGAAAGTAAATAATGTCTTTATTAACTTTCCTTATTAGAAGTCCCTCTGCTGCTCTAGACTGTTAATCATTCAATTTGTCAAACACAATTTACACATTAAGCAGACATTCTCTACAACCTCCTGTCTATTTTTTTTTTGTCTTTTTCAGAGTTCAATGTAGAAATTGTGCATGTGGCAGTCGAAGAGTGATGATCGGCTTAAAGCATTGGGTGAAAGGAGAGACGAACCTGTCACAGAGAGGACAAAAGATTATTAATTTTCTCCACTTTTTCCTTCAGTTTTGGATCTCTGCAATTTCTCCGTCACGGGACTAATGACAAATTATTTTATCACATCATGCCTGACACCACCAGCTACGTTCAATCGGTCTCATTCTGAGCAAAAATGGTCCCTAAATACATCTTTCTGTACACTTATCTGATGTCTTCAGGTTTCTCTTTCAGTGACTGACACAGACTACTGCCCCCTGCTGGCATGGAGAGGTATCCCCTGTCAGGCTGATCGTATTTCATTGGCGACTGATGCTGAAGGCTCTGTGATGCATTCAAGTGCCAAAGCATTTAAGTTTGCCAGCTTGGTTCTTCATTTTAAATGACACAGAGTTTTTTTTTTTTTTTTTTAATTTCATTTTATTTAAGTCGAAAGAAAAAAGAGCTGAGAGCACCCGCTTGCAAAATAACTAGTTTTAACATCACCAAAGAACACTTTCACAGTTTTGGATTTGTCTTCTCTGATTCCTTTCAAGACTCGGTCAGCAGAAAGAAACCCACAAGTCGAAGGTCAGATTTCCACTGGAAAATGATCGCAGTAATACTTTAATCCACAATAACTCCACTACCCAGGATACTGTGCACATAGTTGCATAATTGCATTCCAGTTTCCCTTCCCTCTCTTCTGGGTAATTAAGCCTCTAAGCCCGGCGGAGCGCTTCATACCCAGATAAATATAGCTGTCTTCACATAGATGAGTGCAGAAGTTTCCTTTGTACTCCTCCGACTTTTTGCCACTGGGCATAAAAGAGCAGGGACATCTGATTATACAAATGGATGTGAAAATAAATAAAATGAAGGTGCTGCCATCCATTTGTCCATATGCAGGAACTGATGGAGGATAATCATATGAGATCCCCGGGCGCAAGCCTGTCAGTCACTCAAAGTGGCCACGCGGAGGCAATCAGCATGTAAACCACCGGTAAATATGTTCCTCAGCAAAAAGGTCGCTTTCCCTTTCACGTTTTCGTTCTTTTTTTTTTTTTTTTTTTATCCAGTTGGCCCCTTGTTCATTAATGATGTTTATATGTCCCCGGCAGACTCATATCCCGAGGAATGTATCACATCGAGCCGGATTGCCTTTTGATGTTCCATTAATCACAAACAGCGCAAAACCAAAGACATTTACTCTGGCGGTGAGGGGAAGTGGAATTGAGCTGACATCATAAGCCATTCTTTTTGAGTACAGCTAAAAACGGCAATCACAGAATGAACCTATGTCGCAGACGAAACTTGCCTGTTAAGTTGGCATTTGCGGACAGAATGCCACAAATGGGGACGGCGTCCCCTTTCTGAGCAACTTTACGAGCATTTTATGAGTTTGTTGGCGCATTAGTTGAAGGACAGGAACGACAGAGGGAATGGCAGGCTATAGATAAGGAGACAGTTGACCGGGCTTCTCACCATCTCTTAAACTTAAGCAAGCAAGATTAAAACAAAACTATGTCTGCACAGCTGGCTGACCAATGCATCTCACATGATCCCTGACTGAGTGACAGGTTTTGTTATCCTCTCCAGTCATGATCAACACCTCTGCTACACCCTCCCTGCGCCCCTCAGGAGTATGAAGGCAGATGCTTCAATGGGTTGGAGCAATTTGATTTGCAAGTTCTCCGCTCTCCCTGCCTCCTAACTGCTCCCACACTGCGACTCACACCAGGAATAATAGACACTCTATCAATAGCTGGAAATGGGCCTGCGGGCTTCATGCGGTCTCCTCTTTGGTGAAAAAACCCCAGTGGTGTTTACTGAGGGAGGGGGATAAATACCTCGGGGACAGGATCAACCAGTGATTACCCTGTGAAATGCACACGCTAATGGCAGATTCCACTTATGAATTCTGCGAAAAAAAAAAAAAGAAAAACAGGTGCTGCTGGGGAGATAACATACCAGCAGACGCATCAGACGTAACCGGGTTTGTGGAAGGTGCGCAGGAAAGGCAACCGCCTCTGTGGAAAACGCTGGCAACATATGAGGCTAGAAGTTGGTGATGAGAGTGGGACTGAGGGATTTGGGGTGCAAGTGATTGAGGAATGTGTCAGTGCCAACGATTTTTCTATTAAGGAACCTCTGTGTGTTCTCTGTGAGGCGCTTTATTGGCAAGGAACGACAATCAATCCTGGAAAACACAAAGTGTTGAGCAACAGCGGCGACACCGGGAGGACTTTAGGGTTTGTTTCTGTATTCTTCTTCACTCCATCTCTCTGATCAGATGCACACACACACACACACACACACACACACGCGCAAACTGTACGACAACTGTCACTTAGGGTACTCTACTGACTTGTATTCTTTTGGTGGTTTCTGTCAATGTTCATTTTGGCCAAACTCTTATTCATCAAAACTTCAATTCAACACTGTTTTCCTTCATTTAAAAAAAGAATCTGTTTAGTTTGTATCACCCCAATTTATATCCCATTTGACCGGGGACAGGGTGGGACAATAAGCCTGAGGTGCTTCCTTTATTTAAATGGAGAGGGGTCAAGGCTGGCAAACTCTGTCACGCAGCGTTGAGAGCATTTTTTTTTTTTTCACAAATTTTTTTTTTGCATCACCACCACTCATTTTTCCAAGGGAATGCAGGGATATCGCTTTTTTATGCTCTCAGCTAAAATTGTCTAAAATATAATTTCCATCAAAGGGTGAGATAGCCAGTCGGGGCCAGACGAAGGGGATGAGAGGAGTGAACAGTGAGGGGTCTGCACTGTGGGCTGTAATTTTACCTCAAAGAGAACATGCCTCTGATCTGGGCTAAGTTTTAAGATCAGTTCTCTCATCACATTCAAACAGGGCCACAGATCTGAATGATTTGATATTGTCTCTGAGAGACCGTCCTCCCAACGTTAGTCTTTGTCTTCGACGGTCTCGATATGAAAAATGCCTTCAGTACATCGTAATGAGGTGGTGGTGTATCAGTTTCTATGTACTGCAGTAAAACAGTACTCGCGCTCTCCTGCGGCTGACAAGAGAAAAGAACTTCCCAGTTGAACATTACCGGAGCAGAGCAAGGGAAATGTCAGCGAAGCGTCCGGATCACGCAAAATGGCAACACGCACAGCGCGCCTCACCTGGCTGTTCCTGGTGTGAACCTGAGGAAACTCGGAGGCTGGGCCAAGGTCTGAGGGACCCGGACACGAGAAGAAGTAGTGAAATGCGCTTGTGAGTGGCAGTGTGTTACATATTGGCAAGTGAGAGAGGCATACAAAGACAGAGAGAGAGTGGGGGTGAGAAGGTAAACGTTTCATCCATGGAGCTACAGTGCTTTATTATTCGGTCACAGCGTGATTGTTAGTAACATGGCTTATTACATGGCTCTCCATACAGAGAAAACATCTGAGCCATGCTCCATGTAGGAATGTCAGGATATATAAAGAACATTTCTGGTTTATTTCCGAATCGATTCTATCGCTCTTTTGATCACCATGTGGCTCAAGTTATGTGCAGATTGGAAATAGTATTGTCCCCTGCATTGCCGTCAGCTGAACCTTGACCCTGACAAAAGCTGGCGCTTTGAAGGGGCTCCAAATGTCCTTTCAGAGATGCTTTAATGAAGAAAGCAGTTGTCGCACAGAGAGATGTGCAGGGCAAGGGGCCGCGTGCACGCGCACAGGGACGCACGCAAACACACATCAACACACACACACTTGCAAAGAGCGATGCATCTGACCCTGCAAGCTGGTCAAGTGCTTTTGTGACAAGGGAGAGCAAATTAATCCTGCACACAATAAGTTCTCCAACGCGGGCGCACAAGCACACTGTCAAACAAACAGAAAGCAGCAGCAAAGATGGGAAATAAAGGATGTAAAGTTGAGTGATGATGACAAAAAAAAAATCCAGATGAGGGTCGGATCATTCAACAACCTATTTACAATCCTTATTTGTGATATCGAATAAAAATAAACGTTGAAATAAGTCACACAATATGCAATAAACTTCTCGACTAACCGTGATGGGAAGGAGGAAACGTCGGGGAGAGGAGCGACGCGAGATCCCGTCAACTCAGAGCAGAGTGAGAAGGACGCGCTCCGAGAAACTGGACGGCTCCATCATCGGCGGGTTTTCACCTCCTCCCGTCACCTCCCTTCACCTCTCCATCACCTCACCATCACCTCACCATCACCTCTCCATCACCTCTCCATCCTGCGTGACTCTGGAGATCGCACGCCCGCCGAGACGCACGGAGGAGCGACAGAACGCAACCTCACCATGGACGCAGCCGATGGGATGCTTTGCGCCTGCTGCCGACTTGCGTGTGAGTATGTGTTTGCGTGCGTGTGTGTGGGGTGGGGGTGGGGGGGGAGTGTAGGAGAGAGAGAGAGAGAGAGAGAGAGACAGAGAGAGCGGGGCGGAGGGGAGCGCTGAGTCCAGAGCCCAGGAGGAGTCAGGAGCTGGGGATGAGTGTGAGGAGAGGAAAAGAGAGGAGGAGAGGAGGAGAAGAGGCAGGTCTGAGTCCTTTAGAGACTCATAGGCTGCTAGATCCCGGGCTACAGATTGGATGCAACATCACCTCGCCGTGTGTGACGCGTTGATGCTGCAGGGCACGTTTCATTACTAGGGTGTGTGTGTGTGTGTGTGTGTGTGTGTGTGTGTGTGTGTGTGTGTGTGTGTGTGTGTGCATATACGTGTGCATTTTTTT
>CAAKHD010006806.1:45084-71236 GCA_901007705.1 Fistularia tabacaria
TCACGCACAGGCGCAAATACATCCACCCCCACAGAGATAAACACACTTACACACACCCGCATACACACACACACACACACACGCACACACACACACACACGCACACACATTAATACATACATATTAATTTATTGTAATGCTACTTTACCTCTTATAGCGTGTGAATGTACCTGTCTGCTATGACAAATTAATTTCCTCTGTCATTAATAAAATCTATCTATCTATCTATCTATCTATCTATCTATCTATCTATCTATCTATCTATCTATCTATCTATCTATCTATCTATCTATCTATCTATCTATCTATCTATCTATCTATCATGATTTTGTAGGCAATTCCAAGTGATGCTAAATTTGGCAGCACTGCTGCTACTGGTTATTTTGCTGCAATATGAGACTGACTATGAGCCATTTGCGAGGGTGGGCTATGGTTTTTGGTTTATCGTCTTTCTTGGCAGCGTTCTGGTAGGAACTCAGTGGAATACTGTGGTGCTGGGTCTTTCAACCTGGTCCCTCTTTTCTCACAGGAGACAGATCCATGTTCCATTTTGTTGCATCCAGTTATGTTATTGTCAGAATTATCTCCTGGGCTACTTAAACTTTGTCAGTTTTGAACTTGTACTTGGTGAGATGTACATCACAGCAAAAACCGTTGTGTCTGTAAACACCTCCACACGGCTGGTCAGGTTTGAGTTATTCATTTTTGATGTGAAATCACGAAGGATCTCTAATAGTCCTCTAAAAGACCTCTAAAAAAACCTTATTCGCAGACTCTATTTTAATGGATGCCTTCAAGGACAGCTGTTGAGAAATGTTGTATGTTGTAGCTGCCAATCCCTGAGGTGTAATTGGTAGGGTGTCAATCATGACGCTTCTTTATCAGATATGAAATTATTCTGTGTGATTTAAATATTGCCAATGCAATTTTTGTTGTTTTCACATCAGTAAAAACAAAGTAGCAGTTCAAATTCCTATGACTTGGTTTATTTGTTTTCTTTCTCTTTTATTGAGCATATACGTTAAATCCACGTGGCCAATGGTGTCTCTCAGAATTGTCATAACAAAAACGACACTACAAACAACAAACAAATTGGAACAAAGTTCAAGAATGGACAAAAATAAGATTGAGACATTTCATAAAAGATTTTAAGAAGAACATCTTCTTGAGATTAAAAAGTATTCCACTGTTCCGCTCCTTCTTCACAGCAACACCGCACTGCTCTGCCTGTCCAGTCGACCCTCCATCTTAAACTGACGAGGGAACTTTAACTCTGCTCATTGTTGCAATGAGAAGCATGGCTGATTTGAATGTACCGACATCCATCCTGACCGCAATCTCAAGGTCCCTACAGACAACAGTGGGTTTCCCCCAGGGTGCCTGGAGATTCTTTTTTCATGAAGAACACTAACAGAATTGGTGACAAGCCCTGGTGAATCACAGCACCCTCTGGAAACATGTTTGAGTTTGTGCTAAGAATGTGGACGAAGCTCCTGTAGAACTTGTACAAACGCCACCACACTCCCATGGGATGCAGCCGTACAACTTCCACACAGTTCCACAAAGCACAAGCAGACAGGATGAGTGTACTTGCACAAACCCTCCGAGCCCTGGGAGAATGAAGAACTGCTCCCCACTCTTCCATGACATTGGATTTGAAAAACAATGACAAATAATTTATTAATTCATCCATTCCTTCATTTTCTTTACTATCTATACTCTATCTATGGTCGCAGTCGGGGGGGAGGGGGGGTGGCTGATCCCTGCTGACATCGGGTGAGAGGCAGGGTACAGTCTGGACTGATCAGTCACAAGGTCACATGTGAAGACATACAACAATTCACTCTGTCATTGACAAGTCTGGGAAATTGAGCTCTCCAGTGGATCAACTAGATGTTTTGGGATTGTGTGAGGAAACCAGAGAACCCGGTGGAAACCCACGCATTCCTGTTGGAATAGAACCAAGGACATCCTTGCCGTAAGGCGGAGGCACTAACCACTGAGCTATGGCAAATAATAATCTATAATAATAAAATTAATAATTTCAATACACCACTGTGGTTTCCTGGCGTATACCTGCGTTTAGTCTAGCCAAAAGTACTGCCACAGGCCCCGAAAGGAGTCCTCTGGTGAGTCACATTCCTACCTCTGTGTCCTCCATAGCCATTTTGGCACATCCGATGACAGAGAGAGTTGTTTTGCCGAGCAAATATTCAATAATTGTTAAGCAAGGGAAGAGGAGAGATTTTTGCGAGCGTGTTTCTGCCCGCTGCCCTTTGAAAAGTGAAGGAGTCTGGTCTTACATGCAGCAAAACATTAAAACCTTGAATTATAATGGTGCAAAGTAGAGTGGAAAGTGCAAGGCCAAGGTATGAGAAGGAAAATAGTCATTATACGTTTTACATTGGTTGAATCACTATGTGAGACAATGAATAGATACAATTCTCCATAAATAAAGTTGTTTAATTAGAGATGTGATGAAAGGGAGCAGAGAGTTATAAAGAAAGATCAAATTGTCAGTAACTATACTGGATAATGGCATGTTATATTATTTCGTATGAAAGCTACCTGGTGTTGAGTAGATAAGAATAGATGACTGATAGAAATAACTGGGCATAGATAAAGTTCTGCCTCTATAAAGAGGTTTCTTGCCTGTGAGAATAAAGTAATTCATGGCTTCATCCAGTTTTGAAAACAGACATCAGGTGCCACTTGGATTTCACAGCATGAATGAAAGACTCGTTGTCGGTGACAACCAATATGTCATTGTGATGGCTTTTCAAAATGTCATCTGCTGATACAAATAAAAAACAGGGAATGGTGTGTGGGGGGCAATGAGATGATGAATAACGCCAACGTCTCTGTGTACCTGCAGCTCCAGAGCGGCCTCAAACATACACAGATGGTCGGAGGGATGTCTTGACAAATAAGCTGATCCGTTGAACATCTCACTGTACGAGCTGAAGGATCTGGATGTTCTTTGGGCCGTGCTGATTCCTCAGCTCACCCCGGGCCTTTGTGGCGGATGAAGCTTTTTGTTAATTACACCTGAGAGCACTGAGCAGCTGCTCCTTTTCCACATCTGTCTCCATCAATAAGGCCTGTGATGGAATATATGTAAAGTGGCAAATAAAGAAAATCCCCCTGACACAGACACACATACACACACCCACTCCAACTCATTTTCACATCCACTTGCTGCGCAATACAAACTCCCTCATGTCTAATCAAGTTGTCACCCTCACTTTGGTGCAGATCTGGGCATTTTACAGCCCGGGGGCCACATGTGGCTCTTCGGGCGTCCCTGTCCGGCCTGCTTGAGGTCAATCAGAACTTGAATGACAGAACATTTATTCTGTTCATGTTACACAAGTGTGTTGCTTTTCTGTTATTGTTGGTTCGGCCCTCCAACAGTGTTCACGTTTCTCATATGGCTGCTTGTAAAAATTAATTGGCCACCCCTGCCTTAGTGTATCCAGGGAGGCCCCCCCGGCCCCCGACACACACATCAACTTTAAAAGTGACTCTTTTCACGTAGTTTTCTCTTTAATACCTTGGATGAATGTTTATGGAAGTGCTTCATCCAGTCGGGGTAATATTACAAGTGGGGAGAGAATCATTTTCTGAGAATTACCCGCTGATATCATAATGGAAAGTTGAAACGCTGAAAGATTTCTGGAAAAAATTGACTTTTTTTTAACTGAAGAAAATATCCAATTTAGAGTATCATAAATGGGACTGATTGGTACATTTATTCACACTCTCATATAAACCCATGAGTACACTCCAGTATCAGTCTACTGTCATGTTTTATATGGATTTATTTATTTATCTATTTATTTTTTCTAGGCTAGAATAAACTATTTAAAAGATGCTGCCATATGAGACAGAAATGCTATGTCACATAGAAAAATCTGTGTGTGTGTGTGTGTGTGTGTGTGTGCGTGTGTGTGTGTGTGTGTGTGTGTGTTGGGGCAAGTTTTTTTTCTTT
Source organism: Fistularia tabacaria (assembly GCA_901007705.1). NCBI lineage: Eukaryota > Metazoa > Chordata > Actinopteri > Syngnathiformes > Fistulariidae > Fistularia > Fistularia tabacaria. The sequence goes on from CAAKHD010006806.1 coordinate 49,076, forward strand.
TTTTGCACTGAGGCAACTCAAGGTAGCACATCTATAAAAGTATTTAATGTCAGCGTCAGACATGGTGATATATTTCTCACCTGTCCCTTTCGATTAAGTTGCTGCTCCTGAGGGAAAACTGGAGGCTCAGAAAAGCGCCGTTGATTAAACCTAATGAACAAAAGCAATAAAACTCGCAGAGTCCTGTGTCCTCACCTGATACTGCAGCTTGTTGTTGCTCAACCAACTCCACTTTTGGGTGTGTGCAGATTGTTTTGACTTCTGCATATTGAAAGTAATGAAGCAGCAAGAAGAAATGTGGTAGCACAAGTAATGAGTCATTATGCTGTCCTTTTTTCCAACGTTGTCACAGCCACTTATATTTGCTCATAGAATGTTTGTTAGATTTGATTATTGCTTCTTCCATATTTGAAGACAGAAGAAGCAACGGCCATTGAATTAAAACTAAATTTTCCCATCAGTGTCCTATCAGCTTATTGATTAATTTGCCATATTTTGTTAATTAGATCTGTAATAACAACAAGCAGATGCCGGAATGACTTCATGTCAGGCACACAAATGTAAGTGACATGGAATTTCAAGTCACGTTTTTTTGACAGACTCTTTGCAGTCTGACCCTACATTAGGATACTGCACATTGAAAAAAATACAGTTCCGGCATCTGTTACAAACGTATTCCAGGCTCATAGTAGCTCATAATTTGGTCAAGTGCCGTCAGAGAAACAGGAGCCTTTCAAGCCCCAGCCTCTTACGGGACCTGAGGGGAGAGCCCATATGGACCATCAAACTGATCAATCACCTGCTGTGTATATACCTCAACAGTCAACACATTTTAAAACATCAATTGATAATTGCTGTGTTGCCAGACTGCAGGTAACAAACATTTTGCTAGTGAGTTGTTGCTGAAAATATTCCAATAAAAAAATCATCCAAGCACTAGACAGGGGAGCCTCCCCTGTCTTCCCCATGGCACCGCACAGACTACATGGCGGCATGTGACAGACACCTAATATAGAATGGTAACTCTCTTTTCATGTATTTCCACTTATATTCTTGTGATATAAAACATGCAGCAGAATCAATATGATATCAGTCAGCTGTTCAATGCGGCATATAATCACTTTTTGCATCTCATGTTGCGTTTTCAGGCGTTAAACTGCTTCGTTGGATCTATACTGAGTACACTGTGCTGAGTCGATTCTGTATCTCTGTTTATGTGTATGGGGTTGAGAAAAATAGCCCAAGGTGCACTTTCAGTCAGAGATTGGGGACCTTGCATGGAGAAATGTAAGGATCTAATACAAACATGATGTTGCAAAGCTGTTTTTTTCTTGGTGCTCATAATAGTAAGTAAAAGTAACCCACCCACTTTTACAAAAAAAGCACTAGCTAAAATGGACATCACTGTCTTTCATTCCAGCAGGATAATAAACCCCCAAAGGACAACAGCTTTTAAAAAAAGCGTGAATCCACATTGATCCATAATATATGAATAAAACTATTGAAATATAATGAAAAGCCCTACAAATAAGCTGTGATGTTTGTTTTTCAAAGGGAGCGTGAGACATAAGAGAGACGGTCCGTCTGCCTATTAGCAGGATTAAAAAACACCTACATAACCGACTTTAAAAAAAAGAGAAAAAAAAAAATGGAGAGTCTGAGCCTGAGCCAAGGACAAACCCATTAAATGTTACTGTGTATCTGAATCACTCTACGGTTACTCAAGTTGTAGTTCTCTTTCCAGATAATTTTGAAGTTGCTTATGTTTGACTACATACATCTTGAGAAAACAATGCAGCCTCAAGGAGGCACAAGCCAGTGTCTTTCTGAGCCGCTTCCAAGCACGGAAAAATGCAGAGGGTTGCGCTGGGCAGGGCATCTGGCGTAAAAAACAACCATGTGAATCAAACCTTTGACTTCCATACCGGATCGGTTGAGGCCCTGGTTAATAATGACCGCCATTGGTGCAGAACCTAAAGGGTGGCAGTTGAAATTGCGCTACAGTGGGTCGAACGAGAGGAGGATTGCATGTTCGTAAGCAGAAAGTGAAGAGAAAAGGCAAGAGTCTGGAACTCAGAATAGGGACCTTGAATCCTGGGATGACAGGAAAGGCTAGAGAGTTGGTTGACATGATGTAGAGAAGGGAGGTGGTTATACTGTGTGTCAAGGAGACCAGGTAGAAGGGTAGCAAGGCTAGAAGCTCAGATGGTTTTAGTTCCACAATTATGGTATTGATAGGAAAACAAATTGGAGTAGGAGTTATCTGAATGAGGAGTTTGTTAGGAATGTTCTGGAGGTGCAATGAGTGTCAGATAAACGGATGAGTTTGAAGCTATAAACTGAAGGTAGGTTGTGATGCTAAATGTTGTTAGTGGCTATGCCCCACAAGCGGGATGTGAGTTAGAGGACAAGAAAAAAATTCTGGAGAGAGTTAGATGAAGTGATGCAGAATATTCCCAGAGGTGAGAGACTGGTAATTGGTGCAGACTTCAGTGGACATGTTGGTGCAGGAAATAGACGTGATGGAGAAGTGATGGGCAGGTTTGGCATCCAGGATAGGAACGCAGAGGGACAGATGGTGGTAGACTTTGCAAAAAGGATGGAAATGGCTGTAGTGAATGTTATTTATTTTTTCATCGCTAACTGATCAGAACACTGGTGCTAGGACTGAGGTCCTCAAACTGCTGTGCTTTGGTGTGCAGCAACCTAACTAAATGGGGGCTGAATTAGGTCGAATTAAATGAAGCTGGTTTACCAATCTACCATTCAGTGCAGTATCTGGGGAGTCAACAGTCTGAATTGTCAGCGCCGCTCTACCTTCGGAGCCGTGTCACCCAAAATAACTCTGTCTCTCTTTAGAAGCAATCACTCACATATTTGTGGACCTGCCAGGAGCTATAAACCATGACTTTATCACATAAATACACATTTGAGTATTTACAATGGAATGTTTTTGAAAATTCTGTTAATAAGAAGACAGCCTGTATAAATTATTGACATGCATCTTGTTTGTAATGTGTGCAGTTTAATGTTAATGTTTTTTATTTTTTAAATTCACTTTGCAGCATTACCATTTTTAGTGCCCACAAAAGTTTCGAGGTTTTCATAACCATAGCTCATATACTCCTATTTATTGCTCCGTATCTGCTGGATGTGTGAGCTGGCGCGTCTGCAAGCGCATGAATCATATCAACTTCAAAAGATGAAAATGTGTGAATTCTCCGCTCACAGCTTGCTGTGCTGACATAAGTTGTGAAAAAAAATAAAATATTCAACACGACACTGGTCCAAAAATGTGAAATTTACACCAAAAGCTCGAAATTTACATGACCTTAAAACAAAAAATGACAATAATGTTGTTGACTTAGTTTGCGTATTATACCAATCACTGAAAAGAATTGTTCATTTATCATATATCCAGTAAAGGTGCTACAGTCAAATCACTTTCAAATGCTTGGTTGGTTTATAATACTTTTGGTCATTGCAGGTTACTCTCCTGTCAGAACCCTTTTTTGGCTCCATAGCACTATGGAGCCAGATAAGTTGTTGACAGGAGAGAAACCTGACTGGTTCATGGGGGTTTGTTTTTTTTTGGCAGTCAAAGCTGTTTGTCACCATCATGTAACCATGTAATAACAATGCATATCTGATTCTGCACAAACACATGCTAACTAAAAACTAAAGGCAGTGTGTGTTTTTAACAAGAAGTGTTTTTTTTTCCCAATTACATACCAAAATGGGATTGTCAAAAATAAAACTTCTATGAAATTACATGGTTTCTTGTGTAAACCCAGCATATTTATTTGCACTGAACCTGAACCTTCAACACCCAAAAGCACAGCGAAAGATAAACATGAAACTGAGTGTAAGTGAAAGCGTGATTTCTTTGGAGTAAAATAGCTGAGGAGAAAGGGTTGATCCAAAGGTTCCACAGCAGTTGTGTCTCTAGAAGTGTCAGCTCACAGTTTTTCGAGGAAAGCTTTCAGGGATCACAGGGGGTAGTGGAAGTCAGCCCTTCTGTGCAGCCAGGTTCCACTTTCATGTCCGTCACTTTCTTGCCGCTCCTCGCTCTCGCCCTCTTCTTTGCGACAACAACCCCAGCAATCAAAGCAACCACCAGAACCAGTAGTGCACCCAGTCCTACCCCGAGGGCTGACACGCTGTTGTCAGAGGTACTCCTCTTGGTCAAAAGCATAATGTTCTCCTGTTTAAACATACAAAACGTGTCATACCATAACTGGGGATTATCATCCTCATCTTCGTCGTTATCATCCTCGTACTCGTCTTCGTAGTCAAAGTCATAATTATCGTCATAATTCTCACCACCATCCAAAAGCTCATAGAATCCAAATAGCACACACCAGTAAATCTTTCTGTCGTTCAGCTTGCTGCCAGATATCATCAGAGTGGAGCCATTTTCAGATGCAGTAATCCTGTTCTTGAGGTCCTCTGGGATCGGAACCGTATTGTCGTTAGAGTTGTATATAAGTTCGTGATTCCCACCAGGCCCTTCCCGGTACCACTGCACCATGTGAGGGTCATCCTTGTCAACATCACACTCGAGCAAGATGTTTCCGTCTTCAGAGAAAAAGACTTCTTTGGGAGGCTTTTTGGGGCAAAGATTGAGTGAATATTTTACCTCAAGTAAAGGGGCCATGCATGAGTACTCCCCGCTGTGCTCATCAGAAACGGCGGGGATCATCAGTGAGAAGTTTCCAGATTTGTCATTGACAGATATGTACATCTGACTGTTCCTTGTACTGCTGCCGTTTAAATTCCCCAGTGGCGTCTCCCATTCTTGGTTACTACTTTCAAAGGGACAGTTCAGCTGCACTCTGTCCCCTTGCGAGACAAAAATGTCCCTTTTCTCAGACGTGACCGACTGGTAGGTATTTTGGAAGCTCAGGCATTTTGTTCCCTTGATTACCAGACAGGAAAACATCATGCTATTTTTTAAAAACCTTCTGCTGAGAAGGAGAACAGCGCCATTTTCTCTGACCTCCACCATGCCCTGCAGCTCATCCACCAGTAGCTGCGGTGAAATGCTGTTATCCAGGAGGAGCTTGAGATTGTAAGACGAGTGCATTTCATAGTACCAGCGCACTGAGGTTCCCTCTTCTCCAATTGACGTGCTGTTGCACACAAGCTCGGTTGCTCCGTTCACCTCATTCGAGACAGCCCTCTCAAATTCACTCTCTTCGTCGCACACAAACAGCTTCTGCGTGTGATGGCTGATAAGAGTTTGGTTCTTCCAACACTCCCTCCTATAAATTCCCGAGTCCAGGAGTGTGAGGTCATGGATCTGCAGACCGAGCAGGTGATTTTTTTTGTTGATGTGGATACGACCCCGGAGGTCGGCGGGAGGTGCGAAGGGGATGCTGTAGTCTGAAGAGTTGCCAAGCAGCTGGTCTCCCTCCGGAGCACATCGATACACAACAATGTAATCCACTCCAAAACAATAGCCCATCTCGATAGTAGTATCCTTGGCTCTGAAAGTAGGCTGTGCCTCCTCATTGCGAGCCCGCTGAATATAGAGAAATAGAAGAAGCGTCCCAAATCTCAAGGAAATCATGTTGTCCCTCGGTTGATGTTTTGGAACAATCAACCCCTTTTCATGTGTCCACCGTGGTTCGTCACTTTAGTTCCGCCTCCAGCGTATTCCTCTCCAGCATTCTTGCGCAGGCCTACATAAACACGGAGTCAGCTTTAGAGCGACAGCTACACACTTGCACATATGCAGACTCACATATCCAGTGTGTCTGTGAGGGCACTTTGGACTGTGACAAATGTGAGTAAACCAGTGAGGCTTAAGAAACACTGACAGATAATTCGTATGCAGTTAGACTTTTGTTTGTGCATATTCTTTTAATATGTAGTTGGGCAGGTTTTTACCTGTGGGCGTGGTGAGAGGTAGTTCAGCCACCACAGAGGGAGTATGTATGTGCTCCGCTGAGAATTCACTGAACACCAGAATGTTCACACTTTTGCCAAAGCAGTACAAGTGTGACATATAATCACATTCTAATTCAGGGCAAACACTAACCTGAACAAATGTGGAAGCATCAGGTCAACCGTTATGATTTTTTTCCTTTCTTTTATGGTGCTGAGATTCAAAACTTTATAAATTCCTGACTTGTTTCTGTGGTACTTATTAGATTATTTCTCTTTCCACGCCCCTCACTTGAGTTGAGCAATATGACAAGCACAACGGATAAATGTTTCACGCATCTCACATTAGAGAAATGGCTCTTGAATAATGGTACCATTAAACATAATCTCTTTTTCGTCATACGGGTGGGGTGGCAGAGTGTGTTCATCACTTGGCAAACAACTGGCACAAAAGTAAACACCTCACCACAAAAAACCAAGTTGTTCAATTTTAAACCAGTGTGAAACATTGTCAGACTCTCATGTGGCATAGATCCCTAAGTAAAAGCACTCAGCAGCTAATGAATAGCAAAACTTTACTACGTGCCATGACAATCAATATTTATCCTACTGGTGTGGCAAGTAAGGTAAAAAGAACTCTCTTTGCATTGCAAAACAAGGAAATCACTCTTGATAAGTATCAAAGAGAGATTAACTCGTCGCTGAAGAGATTTTGTTTCACCCTACATCACAAAATGCGATTGCCACACGCATGAAACAACAGGTATTGTAAGCAATACCGGTTCGTTGTCAGAATTGTTTACTTCGCTGGATGGCACCGGATCGAGTATTCATCTGACAGACGAGAACAACGACCAGTCACCTTAACAGATTGCATTTCATACAGCAGATTTGGCTTCATGCAGGGAAATCACAGCTTGGCAGTGAGATTCCGGGAGCATTCAGGAGATGAAATTAAAGGGGGTGTAAGAAAACATCCCATAATTTGGCAAGATTACTGAAGCTCCTCAAAACCAATAACCCAGTCATCTGAGAAAGCCAAACTATGGATCATATTCATGACAACCTTTTTTGGATTTGGAATGGGGTACATTTTGAAGAGCATGTTTTGAGTATCTTTAGATAGGTTTTGTACATCTTTCATAGAGAAACTGTTTTCCATCTCATCTGATTCATTAATCTGGATAACTGGTAGACTACTCCACCGCAAAAATCATCAATACAAAAACCGTGCCGGTGAAAACAGGTTTATTATTTCTTGTTTTTTTTAGTTCTAAGAACTGTGAGGTTCATCACATGTGCCCACATCCTCAGATGGATTTCTTGCAAAATCAATTCTAAATAGCATGAAATGTCAGGTAAGAATTAGAGTTTAATTTGAATAAATTACATCTTTGACTGCCAAGCACAACAGACGTGTTTTCCACACCTGGGAAAATGCTGCAATATGAATAGATGTTGACAAATGGCCTTCAGAATATTATGATATTCATTCCCCTTCATATTACCTAGACGTAATCTGACAGCATGTGGACAACTATTGACATGAAGAGTTAAGGAAACTGATGCCTGATGAAATATATTTCACAGCAACATTTATCCTTCACCACTCCCCCTATCCCAGTATTTCTCTTCCGCAAAGTTATGTTTCATTCCTGTTTTTTTATTTTTGAATGACTCTTATCTTCATGTTTATGAGAATACTCCAAGTACTTTCCCTTGGGCTCCCTTTGCTTTTGCTTTCAATATTTTGCTTGCGTTGTTCCTTTTTCAGGCAGAAAGAGGAAGGCATTGGAGCGGGACAGAGGCAGACCCCATGACTTTGCTAAAGAAAATAAATAAAAATGGAAACAGAAGGTAGAGGTGAATGGCACTGTTTAATCTTCTGGCCCTTATGTTGCTTCATGCTTTTCACCACGATGAAGACAGCATGAAACGCAGGTGTGCCATTTAGAAGATCCAAAAAGTTGAATATGTTTTTACATGTTGTTGCCTCTTTGTTTCATCTGAGAGACAGAACCTGTAAATAACAAGATAATCATGTACTCTCACCTCTCGACATATTGGGCATTAAAAAGAAAGGAAGCTTCAACCTGTTTTCCTTTGAGGTTGATCATCTGTTTACTAGCGCATAATGAAGCCAGCTTCCGTGCTCAGCAGAAGCTCAAAGCTGCTGAGGGAACAGCTTGCCGAGCTGATGATCAAGCATCATGATTAAGCACCAACTGCGAGAGAACTCTGCATGTGCTCAGTCCAATCCAGCCCCTCACTGATTACAATCATCGGGGACCCGTATGCTATGGAGGCGCACCAACTGCTATTTGAGATCCAGATATTTGCCAAAATTATTTAATTACAGGACATATGGCCCGTAGTAAAAGAGCAGAGCTTTGGAGATGAGGAGTAAAACGGGGTAACATTGTCTTGCACCGACCGACGCATACAACAGTGGCGTTCCGGGGACTGCCTCTGCGGGGCGCTGTTAAAGGCTGGCTCCAAACAGCGACGAGCCGTAGAAGAAGAAACCCATTCGGTAACAGTGCGACTGGTCCACCTACTACATCCTCAAGCAGAGATATTTACTAATACAGGTAACTCGTTATTCACATATATTCTCACATTTTCATACTCCTTTTCACTAATATTTAAAATGACAGTTTTTTTATCCGGTATTGTTGGTGAAGTTGAGCAGCTCTTGTTTCCTATAATGCTCTGTAATGCTGTTGTTCGGCTAACAGGTGTAGCCCTTCATACAGTAAAATTACGTGTCTAAATTATATTTATCTGAATGCAAGTAGCAGTTAACTGTTACTATAAGAAAGGGAACCACAGTGGAACTTGTACTGTCTTTGAAACACACCATGTTTTGAAATGCCAGTGTTTCTGTCAGCCAACACCAGGTGTACGTCTATGCTAAGGTCACACACTATTGTCATTCTTTCTAATCCAAAAAGAATTGAAGTGCAGTTTATAGAACTTTATATAGTACAAGCAAAGTGGCATTAAAGTGCACTGAAAAAGTATACCCAAAGTCTGGCCTGTCACGTATATCTAATATCTGCTGCATGCCTATGCATTTAGATAAGACACTGACCAAACAAGGTTCATCTAGGACAACACGAATTCTTATTTCAGATTCTTTTGACCAGTATTATAACTGGTAAATAATAATACAGTGTGCTGTTTGCAATGTCTGTTATTTTTACGCGGCGGTTTTTGCGTCTGTTAGAAAACACCTGGTATGATCAGTGTGGCAACATATTAAGTCTGTAGAGTTTGCCACGTAGACAGAATATCACTGAAGCTCAGCAAAATTTAATTTAAGATGATAATTTGACCCACAACAACTAATTAAGAATAGCATAAGATTTTGCCTTGCTGTGCAGCTTGCTTAGTTTCTTATAAACTATGATGAATTTGTTGATGTAATCCCCCCCTCATTACTATCCACTTAAAGTTTGCTATATATAATATATATATAGTATATATATATTATGAAAAAGATACAAGAAACTTTGCCAACCCCCTGTTGTGTGTCATTCATGGGCATGTAAAAAACCAAAATAATTATCGTGCGTGACTGTTGTTTGTTGAGGTCAAACTCTCACCGAACCATTTTGTGAACCGACTCAGATCACTGTATCGAACAATCATTAGGTTGTATAAAAATAGGGAACAGTGATCAGTATTTTCCCATTGATTGGTCATGGAAAATTAGACTGTAATGAGTATTCTTTCTTATTAGAAGCATAAAAGGTAGGACATGCACCTATATATTGTCTTGTGAGTTCTGCAGTTGTACTAATGCACTTGTCGTACACTTCAGTGCCTAAATATTATATTGAGCTGCCCCACCTCAGCACTAGAGAAGCCTGCTGCTGAAAAGGTCAGTATTTCGAATTCTGCTGCCCAGATCGTCTGGAAAAAGAAGTGGGTGAGAGGAGTTAATGAGCAGCACTTTCCCCTCTTTCAGTATCTATTTTTGATGTGTCTTTAAGCAAGACTGTAAGCCTTGACTTTTAAGCTGAATTTGACGTCAGCTGATAGTTGTTAAAAAATCCTCACAAGTAAATTTGTCCATTCCCTTTACTTTTTTACCGTTAAATGTGTAATCAGTTGATATATTTCGCCAATGAATAAGAAAAAAAATACTTAAAAATTCTCTCCATGTTTTATGTTTAATCTTAGGAATGAATCAATGGTGTGTCCGACATGGTTTCTACAAAAAAAAAACAACCTGATAATATCCTTAACATATCCCATTAAAGAAATTACCTGAATTAAGTTTTAGGTTTACATAGAGTTCAAGCTCTGTGGCTTTAGATTATCAAATCAAAGTTGTATCTGCCGATTGGACTCAGATTGCAGCCCAGAATAGTCGTATCAAAACGCCCGAGAGATAATTGCCCTTACCTATCGATAAATGTAATAATAGCCCTCTGGTGTCGAACTAATGGTTTTTATCCAATTATGTCGTTCAACGCATTTGTTGAATCAAGACACATTATTTACACAATATGTGTTAATGCCCCCTGATCCTACTGAGGTCCTACTTGTCTTCTGATTCTATCTTATATTTAATGATTTTTCAACAGAACCCTCAACTTGATAAATATACTCTGCAAAACTTCTGCCTTTTCAGAAGTAAAGCTCAGCTAGCAAGGGCTGTGAAAGAAATCTGCTATGATGAGTGACAGGATCCAAAACAGCAGAACAAAATACTTGATAATCATGTGCTCCGTTAGTCAATGCAGGGGCACTAAACTATAATGTTCTCTGAGGAGACTGAACGGAATGGAAATAGTCATACAGGTTCTGTTGATTCTCAATCCGTCACCGTGTTTTTCATTTCATCTGTGTTTGACTGGCCATTCCATGTTAGCAGAATCTCTTGAAATATCGCTCATCTTTGCGTAATGTCAACAATTGTTCCAGGTGAATTGAACAGAATTGCAGTGATCATTCACATGATTGACAGTCTGCCCTAAAACTTAAGTAGGCTCAATTATGATGGGAGGGTCATTACTGCTGCGCAGAAAGCCAAGCCTTGATTTTCATTCACTTAAAATGCAGCCTTACAGGCTTGACACAGTCGGTTGGAAACCGGTTGAAAAATGCTAATCAGACATTAAAAGGTTTGGTCAGGACTTACTCAAACTACACTTCCGATTCATGTTATTGCAAAATGCTAACTTATTACTTTAAAATGTGAAAAAAAAATGAGGAAGTCTTTCTTGCATCAAAGATTGTTGATTGAAATGTCTCAGAAGGGTCTGTATGTTTCTTTTAGATGCATGTCTGAATATATTAACTTTGCCTTTTCAATATATCTTCAAAGAAAAAAAAGTAATCAACCTGCCTCTATCTCTAAACCAGACAAATTTAATGACCGGTTTTCTTGCCTTGTCCCCCCTAAAAATATGCCTTGGGAAACTATGACTGCGTAATATGCAAAGACGCAAATTTTGTTGTGTGATAGTGATGTGACTCATTATTAGTCAATTCCAATCTTTGCCTGACATAACAGAGTGAAAACCTAATCTTTTTTTAAAGTCTTTTTTTTTTTTGCTGGTGTTTAAATCAAACAACCATGTTCTATTACGTCTGAAGATTGATTCATGGCCCAGAGCACCTCTGACTCCCCACCAGGAGACATTTGTAATATTAAGTGCAGTTTTGATACTAATCGTACTTTTACTAATCTCGTAAAAATGCCACTAGTTAATTAGCAGCCAGCCATTAGCAAAACATCATCCTAAACTCATGGAGAAATCACCCAAAATTAACAAGAAGTACTGGAAGAGAGAAACCAGTAGGGAGAAATCATAAAATGACCCCCCAAAAAATCCACATAAACTGCTGTGTAGCATGAATGCATGAAAAGAATGTGAGTACGGTGTTGGAGGCAGGGCCTCACTTCATCTCTTTGATTTATACAAATAATCATAATAAATAGTCAACAAATAATCAGTTTTGAAATTTAACCATATAACAGCTACATTTTTGTCCTTTTCACTCAACAATTTAGTCTTTCTCAGGCCCCCGCATGTGTCACATGACTGACACCACTGTTTGGGTACTGTGCGAGCAGCTTCAAGTCAGACACATAGAAATGTGTATGTTGTCCAAACCTGGTTACCTCACATGCGTATACTTCATGTAGGTAAAATTTCATGTTCAGAAAGTTCATTATATTTTTAGAATATTTCACCGTGTTTATTGAATCTTGTGGTTTCAAGATGGAGCCCCACCCCTGTCTGACTCACCACCTTCACTGTCTGCCATGTTTTATTCCCGCTGCTGAGACACTCAGTTAGCTTGCCGTCGTCAGTCTTCTTGCACCGTCAAAGTTGGATTCTGCAGCGATGGAGCCTCTGGGTGACCAATCACTGCAGAGTGTTTGTCCACCGACAGTATGATCCCTACAGCTTTTTCCCCAGACAGAGACAAAACCCTGTTTTCATGTTGCAGAGCTGAGGTTTCTGTTGTTATTAATGTTTTTCTGAGTTAATTGGGATTTTATGTTTTAAGTGTATTGGTTTTAAGTCAATAAATTCTATGTTAAGGAAAATACAGGTGTTGTCTTTTAACTTTGAACTTCAAACATCAGAATCTTATTTCGGCTTATCCCTTCAGGGGTCACGACAGCAAATCAAACTTCTCCATCTAATCCTTTTCTAACTTCACATCCTCTCTCACTACATCCATAAATCTTCTCTTTGGTCTTCTTCTAGACCTCCTGCCTTGCAGCTCCATTTCCAGCATCCGTCTACCAATATATCCACTATCCCTCCTCTGTACGTGACCGAACCATCTCAGTCTGGCTTCTCTGACCTTCTTTAAGAAACGTCTAACATATGCTGTCCTTCTGATGGACTCATTCCTGATCCTATCCATCCTTGTCACTCCCAAAAAGAACCTCAACATTGTCATCTGTGTGACCTCCAGCTCTGACTCCTGTCTTTTTCTCATTGTCACTGTTTCTAGACCACACAGCATCACTGGTCTCACCACTGTCTTGTACACCTTTCCTTTAATTCTGGCTGATATTCTTCTATCACATTGTACCCCTGACACTTTTCTCCACCCATTCCAATCTGCGTGAACCTGTTTCTTCACCTCTTCTCCACCCTCTCCATTGCTCTGGACTGTTGACCCTAAGTACTTGAAATCCTCCAACTCCTTCAACTCCACTCCCTGTAGCCTCACCGTTCCACCCGGGTTTGTCTCATTCACACTCATTTATTCAGTCTCACTGCAACAAACCTTCATTTCTCTCCTTTCTAGAGCAAACCTCCACCTCTCAAGGTTTTCCTCAACCTGTTCCCTACTCGCACTACAGATCACAATGTCATCTGCAAACATCATGGTCCATGGAGATTCCTGTCTAACCTCATCTGTCAGCCTGTCCATCACCACTGCAAACAAGAAGGGGCTCAGAGCTGATCCCTGATGAAGTCCCACCTCTACCTTGAGCTTCTCTTTTACACGTACAGCACACCTCACCACTGTATCACAGCCAGCATACATATCCTGCACCACTCTTAACATATTTCTCTGCCACTCCAGACTTCCTCATACAAAACCAGAGTTCCTCTCTCAGCACCCTGTCAAATACTTTTTCTAGGTCTACCAAAGCACAGTGCAGCTCCCTCTTACCTTCTCTGTACCTCTCTATTAGCATTCTCAAAGCAATACTGCATATATAGTACTCTTTCTTGGCATGAAGCCATACTGCTGCTCACAAAGGCTGACATCTGCTCTCGGTCTAGTTTCCACCACTCTTTCCCATGACTTCCTTATATTGCTGATCAACTTTATCCCTCTTTAGCTACCCCAATTCTGCACATCCCCCTTATGCTTGAAAACACTTCCTCAGTTCCTCAGGCATCTTCTCACCCTCTGAGATCTAATAATAATCTAGCCAGAAACTCTACCGCTGCCTCTCCTAGACACTTCCATACCTCCTCAGGTATATCATCTGGACCAACTGCCTTTCCACTCTTCATCCTCTTCAGTGCTTTCCCCACTTCACTTTTACAAATCTCTGCTACTTTGTGGTCTACAATAGTCACCTCTTCCACCCTTCTCTCTCTTTAATTTTCCACATTCATCAGCTCTTCAAAGTACTATTTCCATCTTCCCATCACTCTTCTAGCATCTGTCAACACATTTCCCTCTCTATCCTTAATCACCCGGACCTGCTGTACATCCTTTCCATCTCTATTTCTGCTTTGCCAACCAATATAAATAATTCTCTCTGTCCTTACTGTCCAACCAAGCATACAAGTCATCGTACACCCCTTGTTTTACCTTTACTACCTCTATCTTTGCCTCACGTTGTATCTCCCTGTACTCTGTTCTCCTCAGTCCCCTCAGTGTCCCACTTCTTCTTTGCTCACTGCTAACGTCCAAGTCTCCTTATCTACTTTCCTTCCAGACAACACACCAAGTACTCTCCTACCTGTCTCCCTGATCACATTAGCTGTAGTTGTCCAGTCATCTTGAAGCTCTCCCTGACCACCCAGAGCCTTTCTCAATTTCTCCCTGAAAACGAGACACTCTTCCCTTTTCAGCTTCCACCACGTTGTCCTCTGCTCTGTATTTGTCCTCTTGCTCTTCCTTGTACCCAGAGTCATCCTACAAACCACCATCCTATGCTGTCTGGCTACACTCTCACCTACCACTACTTTGCATCCACTGATCTCTTTCAGATTACCTCATCTATACAAGATTTTGTCCACCTGTGTGCTCCTACCTCCACTCTTATAAGTTAACTTATGTTCCTTCTTTTCTGGATAAAAGTAGTTATTACCACCATTTACATCCTTTTTGCAAAGTCTACCACCATTTGTCCCTCTGTGTTCCTATCCTGAACACCAAACCTGCCCATCACATCCTCATCACCTCTATTGCCTGCACCAACATATCCATTGAAGTCTGCACCAATTGCCACTCTCATCTCTGGGGATATTCTGCATCACTTCATCCAGAACTTCTCTTTCTCCTCAAACTCACATCCCTCTTGTGGGGCATATCCACTAACAACATTGAGCATCACACCTTCAATTTCCAGTTTCAGGCTCAGGTCTATCTGACAGTCTTTTCACCCCCAGAACATTCCTAACAAATTCCTCCCTCAGGATAACTCCTACTCAGTTTCTCTTCTGTCAGTACCATGATAACACATCATAAAACCTGCTCCTCAGCTTTTAGCCTTACTACCTTTCCACCTGGTCTCCTGGACAAACAGCATAGCCACCTTCCTTCTCTGCATCATGTCAACTAACTCTCTACCTTTTCCTGTCATCGTCCCAATATTCAATATCTCCTCTCAGTCCCAGACTCTTGCCTTTCATCGTCTTTCTCTGCTTCTGAACACGCCTTCCTCCTCTCCTTTTTCGACCCGCAGTAGCCCAATTTCCACTGGTACCCTGTAGGTTATCTGCACCTCTGGCGGTCGTTGTTAACCCGGGCCTCGACCGATCCGGTATGAAATTCTTAGGTTCAATTTGCATATTTTGTTCTTTTATGCCCTATGCCCTTCTTGATGTAACCCTCTGCATTTATCCCGGATTACCACGTGTAGTGCTTGTGCAACATACACACACACACAAACGTGTGTGTGTGTGTATATGTATAGATGTGCGGCACGGTGGGTGGCACGGTGGCGGTTAGTGCTGCGGCCTCATAGCACGCGGGACCCTGGTTCAGTTCCGACAAGGGGACCTCTCTTTGTGGAGTTTGCATGTTCTCACTGTGTCTGTGTAGGTTTCCTCCGGGTTTTCCGTTTTCCTGCAACAGTCCAAAAACATGCAGGAGGTCAGTTGCAAAAAATTGGGAAAATTGCCCCGAACTCTGAGTGAGTGAATGTTGTTTGTCTGTATATGTGGCCCTGCGATTGACTGGCAACCAGCCCTGGGTGTACCCTGCCTCTCGCCCGATGACAGACAGCTGGGATACGCTCCAGCATCCCCCATGACCCTGAGTGCAGGATAAGTGGCGGACGATGGATAGATAGATATATTCATATGTATATGCGTGTGTACAGTGTACTGTCTGTCTGTGTGTATGTGGGTATATATAGAGAGAGATATATATAGGGAGAGTCGCATGTTGTAAACAGAAGGGTGGCTACAATTGATGTTAGACAGCACACTCTACCAGCTGTTGTGACATTGAGTGCACATTGGTGCGTTTGCTGCCCTCGTAGTAACCATATAGCTTAGCAATATATAAAACTATTAAAGAGGATATGAAAAGAGGCAGAGATAAAGGAGTACAGATCAAATCTCCCACTGTCAGCCTTGAATTGACTTCCATCCAGAGAATGAAAATCAATCTTTTATCACTGTAATTAATAGCTTTTATATCTTTTCTATCATCAAATTCAATTTTGATGCCGGTACAGCATCTGATGTGTACAAGGTTATCTGAAGGAATGGGCGGGTCAAGGCTTTTTTGGGGGTTGTCTATACACAGAGAGCCTCTTTCATGTCATCCTGGGTCCTTTGGGTCCCTGAAGTACACAGTGTTGTGAAATTCTGCGCTCCACTGCATGATCCTTTTTTCCCCTTGTACAGCCTTTTGAACCTCAACCTTAATTTAAGCCGCTGTATATGAAGGAGATTTCCTTGCAATCTGTTTGTTTCCTTTCATTTGTCGTATCTCACTTAGAAGCAGATACTGATATTAAGAGTTAGTATGCCGTCCATTTTTTTTTTAAAGATTTAATTGTGATGTCCTCCTGTGTATATTAAAATCCTCTTGCAATCAGCGCGGGCCATCTGTTCAGGTGGAAGTTGCAGTCAAGAGCAGTAAGCAGGCTTTGTGGACTGATGGTGAGAAACAGCTTAGATTTCAGCACGGACATAGACTTACCTGAGGTGGCAGATGAACTTTGAAAGCATTCAATGCTTAGAATGTGTTTATTTATTGTTTAGGTAATAAAGCTCAGTCGTATTCCTCATCACATATGTGCCATTTATCAATGTCATTAAGTTCTTTGTTTCCTCTGTTGATTCACTGGTGCACCACATGACAAGAAAAGTTCTTAATGTTGTTTTTGTGTATGATAATGATTATCAGCGGGGCCGGATTATTCCCCCCGCCTATTTTCCAACTCCATTTAGCGTGGCGCGCAATGCACGACCTAAACAAAACGACAAGCAAATGCAGCCTTATCCTCATCAGAAGTTTGAAAGACACTTGACAGCAATGTTTTGCTTGTTTTTCTATCAGTCCCCGTTCATGAACTTACTGGCTGTCTAGTCCGAACCTGCATCAGGCCGAAGATAGCTCTCGTCAGACCAACTGCTTGCAAGATGATTTGCATTTGTGATAAATTATTATAATAGTAGGAGAGAGTGAATAGTTGTTGTTAATATATCTCAATATGTGGCCCTGTGATCGACAGGTGACCGGTCTAGGATGAACCCCGCCTCTCATCCAGTGACAGCTGGGATAGTGTCCAGCATCGCCACAACCCTACGTACAGGACAAGTGTTAGATAATGAATGAATGATCATATTAATTATAGTAGTATTATAATATTGCTTTATTGATATATGTATCAAAACCACTCAAAAATATCGGGTGTTGTTTTACGTGATGGCGCGGTGATTTTGCAGCACATTATGTACGATGTTGTCACAGGATGTAGCGTGACCTCAACCGTTTTGGCTAACATGTGCATCACATCAGCAAAATAGTTGTGAAGACAAAAGGAGGGCAATGTATTTAATGATCCCACTGCAATGCAAATCATTTTGTACATGCAATTTACAAAATACAACAAGCAGGCCTATTTTACACACAGAGACACAAACCCACACAGATACAAAATCATTTGTAAAAATGATGACAGGAAATTTGCTCATAACAACAGCTACTAAACCACAAATATCGATTGGCATTTATGTATCAATATAAGCAGGAGAAATGAAAAAACAAATTGGTGTATTGATATTCTTTCCCAGTCTTTAACGATCAGACATCAATTCCGTTAATTATCTTGATTGACCGACATAAAACTCTCACCTTTTTCGCATGTTGCCAAGCCGTGGTATATTTATTAAAATGGCGTTGCCTGTTGCTGTTTTGCTTCTCCACAGGTGCTCTGCTAGAAGTTGCAGCAATGTTGCGCCTGATAGCAACATCCCTTTGCTTCCACTGCCAGCGTGTCCCCATTTTCCCCTTCAACCCGAGACCTTACGTGACCCAGAGCGCTGAGGAGAACCGTCAGACCGTGGAGGCTCTCTACGATCTGTCCGTGGATGTGCAGAAGGTTAGGAAGCTCAGGAGCTGGGTCCTGCATCAGAGGCCGGCATACACAAAGGAGGTGGCCGACCTGCTGAAGGACATGGGGGCTTCGAGGCCAATCATCTCACGGATCTTGGCGGTTCATCCTGAGGCTGTGCTCTGCAGGCCAGATCAAATGCAGGCACAGAGGGAGCTGTGGACATCGGTGTGCCCCAACCAGAAAGAGCTTGTTGGTATCATTGAAAAATTCCCAGCCTCCTTTTTCACCTCCTCGTGTCACCATGGCAACCAGTGCAAAAACATTGCTTACTTCCAGAGCTTGAACCTCAACAAGCGAATCATCACTAAACTCATGGCCAGTGCCCCACAGAGCTTCAGCCGACCAGTAGAGCAGAACGAGGTCATGGTACGGACGCTCCAGCAAACCTACCTGGACCTTGGAGGGGACCTGGCCAACATGAAGATCTGGCTTCAGAAGCTGCTGAGCCAAAACCCTTTTGTTCTCCTCAAGCCCCCGGAAGGGCTCAGAGAGAACATGTTGTTCCTGAGAGACAAGGGCTTCAGCACCGCAGAGCTGCTCCACCTCCTTGCCAAACTGAGGGGCTTCGTCACAGAGCTCAACCCGGACAGCATGTGCTGCACCATGCGGTTCTCCCAGGAGACCATGGGCTGCTCTGAGGCCGAGCTGCGGGCCACCATACTCAAATGTCCGGCCCTGCTTTACTACCCTCACACTACTCTGCATGAACGCTTTCAGGGGCTCCTCTCCACTGGGATCAGCATGTCCCGCATAGCAGAAACGCCGACTGTTCTGGAACTGACGACACAAATAATCAGTTATCGCGTCCAGAGACTAAGAGCACACGGTTACGACGTCAGGAAAGGAAGCTTGGAGGTTCTAAATGGTACCAAAAAGGACTTTGAGAAGACATGTGGGAAACTGCAGCTTCGGAGAGAGAGACCTCTTTTTAACCCCGTCGCTCCATTACAAGTGGATGATTGACACGTGGAAACAAATGCCAAGGGTTGAACTGGATGAACGCGACTGCCGTGTTAATTTTTCTGGATTTATGCCATTAAATGAATCTGTCTGAAATTGCGTGTGAGACTCCAAGCATAGCTTGTTTCTCTGAAGCGTCTTTATCCGTAACCATTTCTCATTTGACCCAATCTGTCTTTCTCCTGCCCCCCCACACAAAACTGAAACTACATAAAGAATCACAGACTCCTTGAAGAGGTCTCCCCTTCTCTATGTCAACTGATGGCTGACATTTGCAGCATGACAGTTCTTAATGTATTATTTCAAACTTGAAGAAGGGGGGGTGGCTGGGAAAGCGAGTTTTGTAAATAGCATCACCACATGACTGTGGAAGATGACGCAGAGAAGGTCTTATGTTTAGCACCTCTTTCCTGCAGACACGGAGGGATTGTCTTCCAGTCAACCAGCTGAAACTCCTGATATTAAAATGATTTTCAAAAAATGTAAATGCAGTATTATATGTTTTAATTTCACACTTTATTAGCCTGTATTAAACACATAGGGCGGCATGGTGGCGCAGTGGTTGCCGCTTCTGCCTTCTCCATAACTGTCCAAAATCATGCTGTGGGTTCATTGCAGACCCTGAATTGACCAGACGTTTGAATGAGTGGGTGAATGATTGTATGTCTATATGATGTGTGAATGTGAGGATGAATAGTTGTGTGTTTGTGCGATGTGTACATGATAGATGATGAGTAAATGAGAGTGAATGGTTGTACGTCTATATGGCGTGTGAATGAGAGGATGATCGCTTGTATGTCTTAATGTGGCCCTGTGATCGACTGCTGACCGGTCCAGGGTGAACCCTGCCTCTCACCGAATAACAGCAAGGATAGACCGCAGCCCCCCCAGTGCAGGAATGAATGAATTTTAGACACATACATACAAAATACATAAATGTCAAGGCAAGTGGAATGCATAAAAGATAAACTGAGAAAAAAGCATCAACAGACCAAGTGATTTCTGTTGGTGTTTTTCACATTATTCGAAATTTAAATCCATCACAATGTATTTGAAATAAAACATTGGATTTGTGCACAGACACTTACCCTCAATTCTTTACCAGACACATTCCATTTTCAGAGTTGTAAAAGTAAATGAAAGGAAAAACATGGACAAATACCATTATTTGATTTTTTGTGACCAGTCATTTGTTCGTACATTGCTAAAAACAGAAACTGCTTTCTCCATCTTTGTGTCATGACTAAATGATTTAATGTGTAATTCTGCCCGTGGTCTTCCTGGTCTTCTGGGTTCCTTTATCTTTTTAAGAATGGACCAATGATTTTGCCTTTCATACTGCTGTATATTAACTGTCCCCTGATGGGTTCATTCATTCATTATTTCAGTGAAAGCCTTTCAACACAATGATTCTATATTAGTAAAAGCAGCAGGAGTAGACGTATTGTAATGCAGAATCGTATTGTCCAGAAATATTCATAATAGTCTGATTTGATTACCTTTAAAACATAATGATTGCAGTTGGATTAAAAAAAAAAAAAAATTTCTTGCACATAAATCCTGCTGGAGCTCAAATGAAACATCTTCTCCCCATGCTGGGGAAGACGTTCTGTTATTTTGGGGGGCTTTTGAAGAAGACAAGGCATTGCTGGGATATCTTTTATTTTTAATTTTTTCTTAGGCTTAACTATGAAGTGTCAACCCACATCGCAAGGATGCGGATGGTCGAAGTTGAATGCGCAGGTTACTACACCTTATTACCTCATCAAAAATAAACTGTGTAACAAACACTGTGTGACACATGAGCACAGCAATGGACCAACTGACATGCCTATCGCATCTATTAGAGCACTACTAAAGAGAAACAAGGGCGTTTATTCACAGACCGCGCAGGAGCCTCATTTTCACACAATGTTCTTGGCAGCGCAGCTGTTCCCCTGCGGGATACAGTCTAAGTGTGTCTCAGCGTTTTATTGTCACATTACAGATGGAAACATTTTACTAGGAGCAGTTTCGCTACTAGAAGTCATCAAAAAAATCATGGTCAAAAAAAAAAAAAAAGCAAATAAACTTCATTTGCTTAGAGTGGTTAATTGAATGCACTGCTTAAAATACCTGCTCTGTTTCTCTTCATTTATGAAAAATCGATGTCTGATTTTTTTATTTTATTAATATGTTGTACAGGAGCACCTTTATCCATATATATATATATATATATATATATATATATTTTTTTTTTAATATATATATACACACACATACATATGTTTAATTGGTTATTTATATCACATTTTTTTTACAACCATTTTCTAAACCTGTTGGGATCTGGGCCGAGCAGGAGTTAACTCCAGCAGATGCGAGGCATTAAGCCTTGTTGGGCCAAGAATAAGAGGAGCCGCTTGCCAGCCCTTCGGGTCCAGAATATTGCGTCTCACACCCTGTCTCACGTCATGCCCCTCCCCCACGGCTCACAGCACGCCGCAAGTTCCTCAGTCTCGCCCTTCCCTGCAAGTTCCTCTGTCTCGTCTCGCCTCGTAATTTCGTCAGTCCCGGGTCCAGACGTCTACGTCTCGCCGGCTTCCCTTCGAGTCCCCTTGCCTCTTCCAGTTCCAGAGCCGTCCTGCCTGGCCTCCCGGGACCAACCTTAAGTCTAAGAATCCCTCGGCTCCAGAGACAACCTGGACCCAGCACAGGCCTCACTTTCTGACTAAATCCTGAAACTCCTTATCTCCTGGGAGTGTCCCTGTATTTGGGTCAAATCTCTGCTCATATCATGACAAAACCAAGGGAAGTCCTGTCTTGGACAGGTCTTGATATTTGGTAAAAACAGTGTAATGTGTGTCAAAGTGCTTTTTAATGGGAGTGCTAATGAAGCTGTGACTTTATGCCTGGAGATTCCCTGCCCTTGGTAGCGTGGATGATGGAGGTCACAACAAAAAGAATACTTGCATGTCCAGAGGGTGATGGGGGGGGGGGGGGGGGGGGGTTATAGGAAAAAAACCCACCCCCAC
>CAAKHD010006807.1:0-17685 GCA_901007705.1 Fistularia tabacaria
CCCACACACACACACACACTCCCCCCCCCCACCGAAAACCCAGACGTCGCTGCGAGACACGATGCAGCCTCCGAAGCCCCGCCGGCGAGCATCGCCGACGCCGCCGCCGCCGCCGCCGATGCTGCTGCTGCTTCTGCTGTTGCTCGCCGCGCTGTGCCGACCGGGAGCCTCGGACAAATACGGTGAGTTGATGCTGACACCGTGCCCGCGTCCTCTCCCTGCATCCCGCCGGGGATGATGCAGCGACCGGAGCCTGCAGGCGTGCACGCCTCGCTTATCGTGCATTTTTTATTATTATTTTATTTTTTGTTTTTTTTTTCCATCTTGGTGTCAGTTTAATGGTATGATTCAGAGGGAGGGACGGTGGGGCAAACCTGTGCACGATGAAGGTCCTCATCGTGCGCGGATAAGTAACACACACCGCCAACGTGTTGCTGAGAGAATCCAAATCCACGGGAAATCGGAGGGTCTGGCGAGGATGAGGCACCAAAATATCAATGCGGATTGGGAAAATTTGGAATTTGAAATTGAAAAATGAATGTGTTTTTTTTTCTCTCTCTCAATCCTTTGCCGAGAAACCTGGAGAAAAAAAAAATCAATTTTCCGTCCAGTAGTTCCCTTGTGTGTTTTTACGAGATGAGCAAATGTCATTTCAACCGCCTGAACATCCATGTTCCCGGCGTCGTCTCATTCCCCGTTGTTTTTTCATCACGTGGATGAGATCTTTATGGACGAAATAGATGAATAAAAGTTGAGGGTGATCGTGGAACCCTCAAGCTGCAGCTTTCACAAATTGGAAAAAAAAAGCTGTGTTTTCAAGTAGAATCACCGAATACGGTGATCTACAACCATATTATATGACGTTATTTTAAAACCTGTCGTAGCAGCTGGACTCGTCCGGTTCCTCGCCTGCGACCAGAGCGGCTTCTGAACTTCACAAAACCCTTGAATGCAAGTCGTGAAAACTGTGATAAATGTGCATTTATTTGGTGTCAAGCCAGCGCCGTGCTTTCAGCACCATGGAGAGGAACCCCAGAAGGTGCCCGGTCCCGTCCGCCTTTACCGGGACACGCAGATCCCTCGGCGCGGAGATGTGCACGAAATAAAAAAAAGAAAAAAGACAGGAGGGGGGGGGGGGGTATTACAACGAGACTTTTGCAGAGACTCTGCAACAGAAGTGTTGATCTGAGACAGGACAGGCGTGAAATCTCCCGTGTGTGTGTTTGCAGAGCAGCCGCTCAGCCCACGTAGGGCGCACATTGTCACATATCTGTTCCCATTTTCTGACCGAACGCCAAAGCGTCGGTTTGTTTTTTAATCCACTACACGCACCGAGAGGAAAATGACCCTTTTTTTTTTTATAACCCTGGGAAGCAGGACGGCGTTTACAAGCTGCCAGACTTTATTACCGCCGGAGTCCTATCTCCAACCAAACACCTGCTCATTCCCACATCCGCCCCCCCCCCCTCCACCCCGAAGGTCTTACTCGCAAAAATGGGAACGAAAGTGGCAGAGCATTTGAAACAAGAGGGAGGGAGGAGGTGGGGGGGGCATAGGAAGAAATAAAAAAAATAAAAACAACGCATGCCTGTTTCGAACCCCCTCTCCATCAAACGTGCTTTTAAATGAAGGTCATTTTTTCTATTTTTTTTTTTTTTCTTTTTAATCATTCAGCGGCATGTGTGTTTGAGATAAGTGGTGCGTTCACGGCGCCTTTTGCGCTTCACGTCCCGTGAAAAAACGCGATCGTTGAAAATGTCCAACGATGCGCAGGGCGTCCTGCAAAGTGCCGTGCCGAGCTTTTGGAAAAGCAACTCGTAGAGACCTTGTGTCCGCAGCACAATGCGTTTGAGGTTAACGCTGAGTGGGTCAGGGTTAAGTAGACTCTCTTTAAATTAAGTTATAGCAGCCGTTGCCATGGCGATGGCTCTGAAACCTCTTTACCCCGGGTACCTGTCAGCCTCCTCTTTGTCCATCTGCATTAGGTTGCCTGTTCGAGAGGAAGCTGTGCACCGCGGAACAGTTCTGCTCGGACGGTGAGTACGCACGCACACACACACACACGCGCACACGCACACACACACGTCACTCTTGAACTTAGAATAGAATATTCCCTTTATTATCCCACAGTAGGGACACTTCAATTTCACACACAGCAGGAAGTGGATTGTGCAGTGGAAGTAGGTAATAATGTGCAGCGATCAGATAAGTAATTACAAAAAAAAAATATCCAATAAAAGAAAAAGGAAAACGATAAAGAATATAAACGATATATAATCGGTATAAACGTGTGCAAAAAGTGGCAACAAGCAGCGGAAAACAATTGAACTTGAAGATAAAACTGCAAGACCAACTATTTGCTGCTCCCTGTCTTGTTCTTTTTTCTGTAAAGCTATGGCAGAAGAAACCATTTTCTAAATCAAACCTGTTTTTTTAGCTCCCCACCTGTGTACACACACACACACACACACACACACGCACCAAACACACACACACACACGCACACACGCACACACGCACACAGACAGGGCTGGCGAGTGTGATGAAAAGGCTGATAATACAACAGCAGTCCAGGAAAATAAAACACAAGTCAAGGATTTATTTATTTTTTATTTTTTCTTCCCCCTTCTCCTCCCCGTGTGTCTCGCTCACACTGTCACCTTCCCTTCTCCCTTTCATCATCTTTATCTCGGCCCCTCCTTCCCACTCCACTGTCTCCATGGCAACACTGACATCACGTCGAGGTCGACACCCCCACAGTTGTTGTGCTAATACAGTGATGAGTCACTGACACACGCTTACGTATTTCTCGATGGAAATTGCACTTAGGCAGCCATTGGACGGAATACCAAATGGGAGTGTGTGCCTGCGCCTCGGGGACCGGGCGCATCCACAAATGGAGAGAAATACTAGAACCTGGGTTTCCAGTCTGGTTGGCAATCTCGACGACTCTGTCGTCATTCTGCAAAGCTCTGACAGGAGGAGGAATATTTCTCATCTCCATCGTTGAGATGAATAACAACAGCTCAATGATCTCGACATCAATTAATGAATCACGATGTAAAGGCACTATATCTGCTGTCAATTCCAATGGTGTGTATACACACACTCCACTGGGACCTTTTAATACTTTTTATATTTGGATAAATCTGAATATTTTTTTGATTATTTTGTATGCAGAATTTCTGGCTGATGTTTTGGAGGACAATCATTGATGTGAAGTCGTGAGCGAAATTGGAGTGTGAATCCGTGTTTGATCCCCAAAAGGGCTTTTTAAACTCTTTAAGCCTGTCGGACCAGATCAACATACACACACACACACACACACACACCTACAGGGGGAGGGTGGCAAACATCCTGGATCAAATGAACAGTTGCAGGGTGCAGGGAACAGGAGGAAGAGGCGTTTGGTCAGAGGCTGCACGGTGCGGCCACCCAAATTTAAATGAATTAAAAAATGTATTATTATATAGCATATATATTGTTTTTATTATTTCAGTATTATAATATATAAATATATGATGTACATATTTATTTCAGTCTCTCATAACTGTCATTTGAGAACGAGAGGGTGAATTTTTGTCTCTATACGTGACCCTGTGAACCCCTCCTCTGGTCCAATGACAGCGGGGACGGCTCCAGCCCCCTCGCGACCCCACGTGCAGGATAAGCGGCATCGATATTGAACGAATGAACGATTGAATAAAATATTCAAGATTGAGCCGCAGAATTGTGAGAAACATCCGGGATTACACTTTGTTCCTACTGAAATAGAAACACCAGCAGGGTTTGTGTCACCACAGACGGTCATGAATTGTTTTAATTTTCATTGGAAAGCATCATAACGTGAAGGGTTTTGATGCTGTGACATTTGTATGTGCAGATGTTTTTATAAGATAGCACATGATGTGGGACGGGACTGTATTTTTATTCAACCTGAATAGTATACGCACAGTCCTATCTCCGTATGTAGACAACAAAACTGGATAAGAAGATTAACTTCTTTTTTTTTAGAAAATAGTTTTTTTTTAATTTTTCAAAAAAGGTCATTTTAAACACCCAATCATCAGCAGTTTCTTTCTCTGGTCTCACGCAGCCGGGGGAACAGCGTCGACACAAGCAAAGCATCTCTGTGTGTTCACTCTGCTTCCAAGTGACATGATGTCACAGGTCAAATCACCGTGTTGCTGCCTTCGCCAGCGTAACACACTGCACATCATGGGACTGACATGAACTGTTTGTAATGGAGATAAGAGATTTAATTATGACTTTCTGGTTCCAAATGATCAGACGGCGCACTCAGTCGAGAGGAGCAAGTTCATCCGCCGTGTTATGTCATATCTGGAATCCGTTCGACTGCTGCTCAAACAGCGCCTTCTCTCCGCGAGCCGAGCGATTTATCTATATTTCCAGTCAATATTGGCTTCCTCCTGCTGGGCACACGAGACAATTTCCTGTTTGGACGCCCACCTCCCTAAGACACAAGTGAAAGAACTTCATATGCAATGTGTGACAAAAAAAAAAAATAGAAAAAATGAAATCCTCTCTAATCTGCCCCGTATTATAATTCACCACCTCACAGTCGCGGGTCTATTTGTTTGAGATTTAGCCGGTGTTGCGAAAGACTGCGGTGACTCATCAGTGCACCAGATAATACTCCGTCTGCTCTGCTCGATCTCTATTCCTGTCGCATAGCAGCCCAAATACTGTGAGCCTGCGTACGAAATCTCGCAACACGCCGAGATTCCACATGAAAAATTCACTAGTTTTCGCAGCCTGTGATGGACCGGGGAGAGGGAGGGGGGGGTCTGACGTCAAACGCGGCAACAAGACACACGTGATGCTGAAAGAGGGAAGGCGGGAAGGGAGAATCAAGGATTCCTCGATAAAGTATCCTTAATGGCTTTGTGCACAAAGCACATTCATAATAAACACCAACCTCGACAAGCTCAAATAACGCATTAAACAAATCTATCCATCACGGTTCGTGATGGGAGGCGTGCGGCGCGCACGTGACTGCAGCAAGTCTGCGACTTTGACAAACCTAACTGCGAGAGACCCTCATTAAAAGGCCGGCGACACCCGGCATGGAAGAGTGTGGGCTGCGCTCGTGTCGTGACTCATTGGCGTGTTGGCTGGCGCGGCGTGGGCTGCTCGCAAAAGGATCATGACCGTCCCTGCGCCCAGACATTTGTCACAAAAACGTACAAGGCTTGAGGTGGGTTGAATGGATTTCCACGACAGACCCCTGGATTGCGAATGGGGGTCGGGCGTTTGCTTCTTCTGAGACGCGTTTAAGTCACAGAAAAGACAATTCTAAATGTAGAAGAATAGAATAATACTTTATTGACCCCATGGAGGGAAATTCATGTGTTACAGTAACAGCTGAGCTGCTGCAACAGGCTGCCGAAATGTTGCGCCATGTAAGGACTCTCTTATTTGCAAAACTAATTTGGAATTTCACGAAGTCAGCAAATATTCCCTTAAAACTTTGCCTATTTTCAACAGAACAGTGCAGTTTCTTTACACAAGAGCCTTTTAGGGTTATATTTCTGACGCCTTCCCTGTCCGGCATAGGACACAGAGAGACCTAATCGTAGAAATGACATGCAGTGAAAATGGGGTACGCCAGGGCTGGTGGACTTGACATTTTTCCCCAAAAGTCTCCCCGATTCAGGGATCAGTGTGTTTCGGCGTTGCAGCCTTCAGGAATGTGAAAGGAGCTCTTGCATGAAGCTAAGTAAAACTCTTTGGTGTGTGTGTGTGTGTGTGTGTGTGTGTGTGTGTGTGTGTGTGTGTGTGTGTGTGTGTGTGTGTGTCCAGACGGGCTGTTTGGCCAGTGCCGCTCCTCTAAGCAGGACAGGGTCCAGTACCAGGTGTCGGTTCCCGTCCTCAAGCGGATGCAGGAAGTCCTCAAACAGCTGATGCTGCAAGGTGAGTAAAGACAAAGATGAAAACATTTAATGAATTCAATTTTATTGAATTTCATTTCATGTCATTTCATTTTTTCTAAATTTGTTTCTATGTTGCTCACCTGTTTACTGTTAACTTGTTCTCTTTCTCTACATGACCGTGTTTCATGCTCCTGTCTGTTTTCCTGAATGCCTGTTCATGCTCGTGTGCGTGTGTCTGTGTGTGTGTGTGTGTGTGTGTGTGCGTGCACACTCTTACACAGGTCTCTCCTGGCAGGACAGCCTCACGCAGTACATTTTATCGAAGGAGCTGAAGAGAGTTCCCCATACGACTCAGCCGCCCAAACCCAACTCCTCCTCCTCTCATTCACTGCAGTAAGTTCTCCCCCGACCAGTCGTCGTTTTGTGCTAGAAGCAGATAAAAAGAGCCCACGATCTCCACTCTTCTCACTGACGCTTCCTCTCTCTCTCTTTCCGTGCTGCCCAGTTCGAAACAGCAGTCCTCCCATCACCTCGGCTCAAAGTCGGCGTCCTCGCCTCCTGCCGGCAGCTACATGGACTACATGATTGTTGAGCCGCCTCAGTCGCCAATACAAATGCAGACCGCCTCTATCGACCCATACACATACCACCAGGTACACACACACACACACACACACACACACACACACACACGCACACACACACATGTGGGTAGTGCCTGAAATGAGCTCGGTTTCACTTTGAACATGTTTAGTAACTTTGAAGGACTTGTCGGTTGTCAGTCAGTTCAGAGACCCGTACATTCTGCTCCGCCAATCACAGCACAGGTACCAAGATGAAATGGAGAGATCCCTGATCAGGGCCGGTGCTGGTGGAGGTGTTGGTGGTGGCACTGGGGGCTACAACCGCCCCCCTTCATGGTCCCACGCCAACCAGAGGGAGCGAGAACGTGACCGGCAGCTGATGCAGGAAGCTCTGTCCCTCTATCTGGCATCTGTGCAGCCCTCGTACCGCCACCGAGGCCCCTCCTCCATGGCCCCTGCAGGTAAGAAGCCCCTGACAAACATCTTTCCATGATTTGTCAAGGAATCTTTGACAAATGGTGCAACATTGCATAGCCAACATTTTCATCTCATGCAGAACCCGTTGGCACGGTGCCGATGCTGCTCACAAGCATCCCAAAGCGCAGCGCCCATCTACCTCCATCCCTTTTTGGCACCCCCTCCATCTGTTCTCACCACTGTCATCTGTGCAATATTTCTGTTTATATTATATTCATACATCCTCCAGGTCACCTGACTCATTTTCGTTTGTTTTTTCCGACCCACAACCGCCGCTGTGCACCTCTAATTTCGATGACCATTTCCTTTTGTTTCTCTTTCATTTATTTTATTTCTATTTTTTTCTGCTGTTCATATTGCACACTGTCTTGTTCATTTGTATCTACATCTCACTTGAATATTTTTTTCTATGACTACCATCTGCACTGTTTGTGATGCTGCTGTGGTCATTGAATCTCCCCGTGGTGGGATCAAGTGTCTTATCTCATCGGTCCTCTATAAGCAGGGCTGCCTTATTACGAGGACCTGGATATGCAGATGCCAGTGGAGTATGTCGAAGACTACACTCTGCAGGAGAGGCTCGGTACGGCAGGCAAGCAGCCGGCGCCGCAAAACGTGAAGCCTCCCCATGACTACAGCACCGCTGGGAGCAATGGTACGGAGAGAGAGAAGAGTAGAAATGTCAATGAAATATTCTCATAAAAACTCATAAATACTTCATCACAAGTCAATTTTAGAACTGCGTTCAATCATTTCTGTTGTTACTCCAGTTTTTGTTATGGTCACATGTCCGTGCAGTGTAAGTATCTCGGTTTGTTTCCCTCCACCCCCCTGCGTTAGATGGCTTGCTCCACAGGATGTCAGGAGTCATGCAGAGGTCCGGCATCAACCCCAGAGAACTGAGCCAGGAGCAGCTCTACAAACTCGCCCTCATATTGGAGCTGCTGCAGGTCCAAGACAAGACAGGTTTGGTTGTTAACTGTGTTTGGCTAAGAACCAAGGACTGACATACCGTTGTATCGAGACCCGGTAGACGAACACATGGGAACCTTCTTCCCTTCTCTCCACGCAGACCCCGTTGGGAAAGACCTTGTCACCCTGAAGGAGGTAAATCAGCAGCAACATTCATTACTGGAGACACCGGTTTTCTTCGCATGCTGAGATGTTTTCCTCGACTCCCTCAGGTGATAAAAACAGACAGTGTGTCCGGCAGGCCCAAGAAACCCCCCTCGGTTCCTGCGGCGCCCGACATCGCCGACAGCCCCACCTCACCCGCGGTCGCGACCGCGCCGACGGACAAGGTCACGGGCGTCTCCCCGTCCTCCTCCCTGCATCCCCAGACCGCTCCTGGAGCCGAGCAGGAACTGCCGGTAGCAGAGGCCACGGGGGCCAAGGAGGAGTACGGGTACATTGTCACCAACCAGAGGTCAGCTTCTGATCGTCTTTTTTTATTTCTTGCGTTTGCTGCATTCATTTCTCACAAGCTGCAAAAAGCACGAGGCGAATCTACTTCTCCGCAGCACAAGATTATTTCCCAGAGAATGAAGGCACTGCTAATTCACGGTGTCATACTTAATAACGGTAATGTTTGTCCTTCCCAGCCCCCTCAGCTTGTATGATGGAGTGAAGTTGCTGGAGCTATTAGCTGATAAAATACACCTGACAACCAGCAGCTTCATCAACATTAGGTAACATCAGATGTTTGTACCGTGTGTGTCAAGGCTGCGCAGAAATACCATCCATTCCACACAGTCCAGCTGTAATAATGTGCCATTGATTGTCGACTGTAGAAATGTGTCGTATGCAGTATAATTGGACTGCCATCCTCTGTAATTTTATTTTATTATTGCAGATGAGTAAACCGCAGAGTAAACCGGCATTCAGGAGACTTCAAACTTGATTTGTATATAATTCAGAATAAAAAAATAAATAAATTCTGCAGGCATTCAGAGTATTTTGAACATTTTCTGAAATGACGTTGAACAGATCCAACCAGTGGATCCGCACCAGGTTTATTCTGTGTTTGGGGATTTTAAATGATCATCCGCAGTCAGTGGACAGACTCACATTGACATAAATATCGGGTTTGTAATTGTATGTTTCACACATTCCTGTGTGTGTGTGTGTGTGTGTGTCTGTGTGTGTGTCTTTGCAGCGTCGTGGGACCGGCAATCACGTTTCGCGTCCGCCAGAACGAGCAGAGCATGACGGCTGCAGACGTCGCCACCAGTGCTGGTGAGACACCTTCTCATACACTCACTCGTTGAGGATTCATTTTCTCCAGCGCGCAGTGAAATGTTGCCTCTTTTCCTTCCAAAGTTTCCGAGAAGAACTTCCTGGAGTCAGAGACGGCCCTGAAGATTGTGCAGGCCGGTGTTGGAGAGGTACCTGACAGACGCGCTTAGTTATCCTGCGGCCGCCTTGACGTTGCTCAGAAACATTTCACTGCATACGAACGCTGCCGGCTCCCTCAGGAAATATTGAAAAAGCTTTTGCTGGAGTACTGATGCCGTGGATGTGTAAGGGGCGAGAACGAATTAGCATGGCGACGCAGCGCAGGAGCCAGTATTTCACTTGTTGCTATGGTGCTTTGTCTCCTGCAGACCCCCCCTCCGCCCCCCCCAGCCCCCCTCCGCCGAGGCTCCCAGATCCCAGGTGCTATAGCAACAGAAGCGCAGGTGTCATTAACCTTTTGCAGCGTCGCCACAAGCGGCCTGTTTCCACTGAGTCACCAACCAAGCGTATGAGATTCGGTGAATAATGGATTACTAAATGCATTGAAAGTTTGATTATTAGGCTGGTGCGCACACACACACACACACACACACACACACACACACACACACAAACATACACTTCTCATTCAGGGCTGAGAGATGATATCATAGATATTATCATTGTGCTGAATATGAATAAATGGAGTATCAGGACATAAATGGGTAATGGGCATAAACATTTTATAGTTATTTAATTAAGCCAGATTTTGAATTAGTAATTATTTCTGCATTCATAAACAGAAAAAACATGTATTGGGATAAATAATGCACAAAAATATTAAAAGTAAAACGACATGTAAGGATGTATGTAAATGGACTTATTGTGAATATGTATTTTAATATAATTTTTCTAAAACAATATGGAGCTAACAGGAGCTCCACTCAGCTCCTCCGTGGTTTCAATTTATTCTGTTGTTTTTCTGGGTCAAATTGAGAGGCGGGTTGTTCCGAGTCACCAGCACTCACAGCAACACCGGCCTTTGAAAGAATCCATCTGTCACTGCGGCCGCTCAAAAATTCAAACAAAATGACGGATTTTCGCTCGATTTAATTTTAAAAGTCCAACCAAACTGTTGGTTTGACCGATGTGGGGAAACACAGGGACCTGTTTTTTGCTGTTGTTTTTTTTGGGGGGGGGGGTGTTGACACGACTCGTCGTCTTGCACCAAGCACGCTCCGGTGGCACCCGCTGAGCTTCTGCCGTCTTTCTGGCTTTATGGACTGCTCAGACCCCCCCCCCCCCGTCCTCCTCGCTCTGCCTCAGCCTCCCACTGAGCGCGCTCGTTGACGCGGGAAACGGGTGACCTTTACGTGCGTTTTCACTTGAAGGAGGGAAAGCCTGATTTGCCACGGTGATGGTGGATTCCAACACTTCGCCTCACTTGGCTCCTATGGAAATGGAGTTTGACACCTTCATTATCTGTTTTCTTTACACTCTCTCCGAACAATAACCCTCTCACTGCTCCTTGAATGTGTGTGTGTGTGTGTGTGTGTGTTTGTGTGTGTGTGTGTGTGTGTTGTCCACAGAGGACGGACGCTCGGGGTTTCCCACAGGTGACCAGAGTTTCCCAGGGCTCCAGCGGGACAGTCATCACCCTTGTTTCCATGGCAGTTGTCGGGGGTGTGTTGGTATTGGCTTTGGCCGTCGCTTGTCTCAGGCACTATGCCGGCCAAGTAGCCAATGGCAAACTGGGCCTGGGCCTGGAGGGGGGAGCCGAAGCACAGTTTGACTACCAGGTGAAGCAAATTGATGAAAGGCTGGAGGAGAACAAGTAGGCTTGAAGGGCAATACTTGAATAAATGGCATAAATGAGCGCGCCAATGCATTTCACCTGCTTTTTATAATGAGAATAAACCTCATTTGTTGCGTCGGCAGGAGGTGTGTCGGCAGCACATGGCCTCCAAATCCTCCCTGTGTCGGCAGGAGTGCGTCGGCGGGGTGAGCAGCGCCGTGGCGGGATCTGCCATGGCCGCCGGCGCCGGCGGCCGCAGGGGTACGGACACCTCCCGCGTCAGCAGCGTCTCCTCGCAATTCAGCGACGGCCCCCAGCACAGCCCGTCCTCCACCCACAGCTCCACCCCCTCCTGGAGCGAGGAGCCGGCCCAGTCTAACATGGACATCTCAACTGGTCACATGATCCTGGTGCGCATCACTTGACAGGAAGTCAGACGAGAGGTCAATTATTATTGACCCCCTGCTTTTGTTTTTTGTTTTTTTCCAGACCTACATGGAGGATCACCTGCGTAACAAGGACCGCCTCCGGAAGGAATGGGAGGCTCTGTGCTCGTACCAGGCCGACCCCGGCTCCGTCGCCGTGGCTCAAACCTCCAGCAATATGGACAAAAACAGACAAGCAGAGTCCCTCCCCTGTACGTCCACCGGTCTGTTACCGATCGCAGTCCTCGCCGGGGCGGGCAGGGTCTCAGATGCAGCCCCCGTCATGAGAACATGATCATGAAGAGAAAAATACTGCAGTATAAGTCTGTCACAAGGCGGAAAGTGGGAGGTGTTTAAAGTGATGAGAGCCAGTAAATTTTTATTTGACCCCGAGGGGGAATTGTAAGGCACATGGGGTTGCACAGCATCCCCTGGCACATCCAAAATGTATATAAAATAAAGACAAACAAAAACGTGTGAAATAAAGGGGGAACAAAAGAACGAAGGATGTAAAAAAAATAAGGTAAAAACTCTGGGAAAATTAAATGAAAAAAAATTGAAGTAACCTCCAACATCTGTAAATAGGTCATTTGCGAATACATTTGCATTTGTTTCCTGGTAGATGAGTGAAACAGTGGGCGGTGTGGCCGGTTGGATTTCCAACTGGGGGCTTTTCTGCGTCGAATCTCCGAGCTCTCCACTTTCCTCCCAAAGTCCAAACAAACGCAGAAGGGTTCATTGGAGACCCTAAATTCGCCCGGACGTGTGAATGACAGGGTGAACGGCTGCATGTCTGTATGTGCCCCTGTGATCACGGTCCAGGGTGAGTCCCGCGGATCACCGAGTCACACTTCATAAGCGGAATAGCTAAGGAATGAAAGAATGGATAGATTCATTGATTAAAAGTCGTGACTGATCACCGTGAGCGAGTGAATGCCTGGTCCGTCCATACAGGAGACAAACAATAGAACCAACGGGGGATCCTTAAGAGAGATAAAGATAGAACACAATAAATTAATTAATCTGCATTTTTGACGATAACCACAAGGAAGTTGAGCCAGTCGTCATCCCGCTTTGTTGTGTGCTAACGGACTGTACCATTTTAACATTCAGGCTTGTTTCTGGGTTTCTAATAGACTGGTTATTTATCCCCTGCTTTGCTCCAGACGATCACTCCCGTGTGAAGCTGAAAGCTGAGCTGAACCCCAGCAAACAGGATTACATCAACGCCAGCATCGTCGTAAGGAATCACTCACTCAGTCCATTTTAGTCAAACGATGTCATGGTCATTTTTGGATTTTAAGATTAAAAACTCGACATTTTCTTTTCATGTTTTTTTCATTTTGATCTTAAGCAGAAAAAGTTTATTCAAGGAATACGGATGACATTTGTTTGCATGCAGAGCAAATCGGCAGCCAAAGAGTGACCGTCCTCCATCATGTCCATCACAAAGGCATTAACTTTTCAGCCGGCGCTCTCCGAGCCTCCGCTTCATCTGTATTCCCCCGCTGCATGTGAACGTTTAGACCCCGATTCTGTTCGAACACGCCGAAAGCAATCTACGCTCCCGGGGCCTCTGCAGACCGGGACAGAAAGGGATATCTGTGCCCTCAGCATGAAAAGTACAAGAATCACTGCAACCTTTCTTTTTTTTTTTTTCCAACCCGCAGTTCGATCATGACCCTCGTCAGCCGGCTTACATTGCCACGCAGGGACCTCTCCCACACACTGTGGCTGATTTCTGGCAGGTAGGTTGATTCTTCCACCGTCTCTCCGTGTTTACTGATAAATTTAAACCGCTCAAACCGTTCGGTGTCAACAGGACATGGTCAGATGTCACGGAGAGTGTGTGTGTGTGTGTGTGTGTGTGTGTGTGTGTGTGTGTGTGTGTGTGCGTACATGGACGTCAGCGACCACTTATGTGTGTGGGTGTGTCTGATCAACCCGCAGATGGTTTGGGAGAACGGCTGCACGGTGATCGTGATGATGACGGCCCTGGTGGAGGACGGTGAGAAGCAGTGCGAGCGATACTGGCCAGACGAGGGTTCATCTCTGTACCACATCTACGAGGTCTGGTCTCTGTCACCGTTGTATCAGTTACAGGGGACATGATTTATGGAGCTGTGCGGTCACTCGTTTCGAGCCACGGTCTAAATGAGGAATGTGACAGAATGATTGAATTTCCAAACCTGAATACAAAATGTTATTTCTTATCCTTTCGGGAAATGTCCACCCCCAGTGGTGAACTGAGGGAACTGTCACAGCTTTGCCTCCTCGGTTGTAGATCTGCTACGTTGAAAGAAAGTGTGATGTATCTTTATCGAAATTCCTTTCAGGAAAATATGGAATTTGTTGCATGATTCCGGGCGTGGCCAGCAGAAATATTTCAATGACTTTAACCGGACGGAGCTTTTCTTTATAAATTGAAAATATGTTGTGTAACTTGCAATTGCTCTCATTTTCTGGTCTTGTTTTTACTTCATGCTACTGATTTCGTCGATGATTATCAGGGAATCCCTTTGGTAGCTTTTATGTCATCACTTAATGAATTTCTATTCGTCGTTTGTTTATTATATTATTATTTGAGCAATTTCTCGTTTCTCACAGATTTGTCAGTAATTTCAGCAAATGTCTTGGAATTTCTAGCCGATGTTCAGGTCACCTTGTCTAGAATTTAATTTTGTTGTTTTTTTTAGGTAACTATTCATGGATTTGAAGTCATTTCATGCCCCTTTTCCTGTTTTTTTTTTTTTTTGCTTTACTTGGTTTTGGTGTAGGAAATCTTCGAGATAAATGTCAACTGAAAAATGATTAATCATAAATTGTCGGAAAATAAATAAATTATGAAAGACTTGGGATATCTGTAGAATTTTATATATATATATATATTATAATATATATAATATATAATAATAGTAATCATAGTGTAGTATTTATGATTAAAAAATAGTCCTTCCACTTCACATCTGACTGTGGTTTGTTTACAACCTTGTTTTGCGCAAGAAAAAAAAACGCCATCTTCAGTGTCGTCTGTGTTTGTGTGTCTGTTTGCCACTCCATCAGGTGAACCTGGTGTCGGAGCACATCTGGTGCAAGGACTTCCTGGTGCGGAGTTTCTACTTGAAGAACGTTCAGACACAGGAGACCAGAACGCTGACGCAGTTCCACCTGCTGAGCTGGCCGGCCGACGGAATCCCCACCTCCACGCGGCCCCTGCTCGACTTCCGCAGGTATGACAGGGAACGAGGCGCGGGGTCGAAATCCATCCCTTTTCAATTCTTTTTAGACCGGGGGTTTTTTCGAAGGGCGACGGTTCAGGACGGACGCGGAGGTTCTAAAATGTTCTGCTTTACTAACACGTCGGTAGGTTTCGAACTGACGGCGTGACCTTCATCACATCCGTCCCTCTCCTCCGCCCCCCTCCCCCCCGCCTTGCCTCGCATCACGCCTCCGCCGCGCATTCCACGCTCCGACCATCCCTCGGCTCTGCGTCTCTCTCTCCCTCTGTCTCGGTTTGCAGGTTGACAGGTTTGTCCTCTCACATCTCCCAGTGTCATTTTTGCGGTTTGCAGCTAGTACTCTGGCTCCAGTTGCATAGTCACAAAAATGAGCATTGGCAGGTGTAACTGGCTACTGCAAGAGGGACAGTGGATCTGGGGCTTCCTCTCCACCTTTTCTTTCCCCCTTTTCCATTGACCTGTTCTCCACTGGCTTACCCCTCCCTCCGCAGCTTGTGTTTACCCCATTGTTTGTCTGACCCGGCTTTTACGCCTTTCCATCCCCCCCCCGATCCATCATAGCTGGTCGGTCCGCTCCCACATTCCTTAATTGACCAAAAACTCTCAAGTTCCCCTGGGTGCCTGAGGGCCCCCGAATCCTTCGCTGCACGCGTTAACTATTCTCCTGTTTGCTGTTTTTTCAACCCTATGTACACAAATGTCGTCCGAAGCCATTTGAACCTTTCGGCGTCAAGTCAATTATTCTGAATAAGTGCCCTCCTCTGTCTTTTGCTTTCCTTTCTTTTTTCCCCTTCCTTCCAGGAAGGTGAACAAATGCTACAGAGGAAGATCCTGCCCCATCATTGTTCACTGCAGGTAGAAAACACATGTTTCATCCTTTAATGAGTCAAGACCGTCCCGTTTAACACATTATAAACGCACGCGACGGATACAATGATGAATGCGGAATGATTTAGAAATGGATTTTTAGTCCTGTTTTATGCAGCAGCTTACAGCCTGCGGCTCTGACCCGGGAAGCAGTGTGTTACTGTGTCCTCATGTCTTATTAAAAGAATATAAAACCAACAACTTCATATTTTATGTCATCGGCACGGGGAAGAAAATTCAAGATTTAGCGCGGCGATAACTCCCCTCCTTTGCAATGTTTAGCTGAAATGGCCTGATGCTCAAGGCTCGTGACGAGGGACGATTCCCGTAGAAAAAAACGATGAACATCCTCAGCATTGTTTTTTGTTGAACACTAATGAGAAAGGAAAGGATTCATCTCTCTCTGGAATTTATCTCTTTACCACAGTGACGGGACCGGCAGGACTGGCACGTATATTCTCATTGACATGGTCTTGAACCGCATGGCCAAAGGTGAGTCACTGCGCGGAGGTTCAGTGTGTCGCCGCAGTAGGAACATAGAACGTGTCGCATGCAGAATCATTTGTGTGAAGGATAATAGTTTGAACTGCCTTCACCGCAAATACGTAAACAGTTAAAAAAAAAAATAATAAAAAAAAAGATTTCCAAGGCGCGCTCGTCACCTACATCTGCTTTCAAGGACGCAGAAGGTCTATTTTCATTCAGGCGTACATTCTTAGGATGTCAGCCGCCGCGAAGGCAATAACGGTATTTAGATTCGCCGCAGTGATGCTGTTGAACTTGTTGTCAGTAGGAGTGAAGGAGATTGATATTGCTGCCGCGTTGGAGCACATCAGGGATCAGAGACCAGGCCTGGTTCGCACTAAGGTACTGTCCATCAGTATGTGTGTGTGAGTGTGTTGGACTATACATGCACATGTAATGTTATAAAGTGCGGTTGTGCACAATCTAATAGTGTTCCTCCTCCTTCCTCTTCTCGCTCCTTCACCAGGACCAGTTTGAGTTTGCACTCACGGCCGTGGCGGAGGAGGTGAACGCCATTTTGAAAGCCCTGCCACAGTGAGCTGCAGGAGACCGGTAACAACGCTGGATGCCCGCAAAACACACCCTCCCAAGGACACATTTGTACAATGCAGTCATGTATGTCTGGCTATCTGTAAATACAACCTCGCTCTGCCACACCAGGAGAGGTCACTGCTTCTGTTTGCAGCATGCAGTATTTTGACATTTACTTCATTTGGATTTTTTTTTGGTGGGGGGGGAGCGGTTTAAAAAAAGGCATTCAGAAATAGGATGCGCACCGGCGGGATGGAAAAATCCAGCTTCGTGGCATACTTGACACCTGGGGCGGAGAAGAAAAACCGTCAGACAGGACACGGGGAAGAGTGAGAACTGAGCTACATTGTGCCTGGAGGAGAAAAAAAAAAAGCAGATTCTGTTTCCACGTTGACCTTTGCTTTATGGTGGATGATATGGAGCTGTCTGTGACGCACTCATGCAGTCTGACTGAACAAAACACACTTCTGTTTAAGTGTAAAAGCGTGGTATTGATGTGTAATTTGGGTTTACATGTTGTTACAGGCTTCTTGTTATCCCTTCTTCTTCTCATAATGACACAATTTGGGCAGGAGGTCTACAAAAAGAGAGCTAAAATATAAAGGAGTGATCAATATTATGGTTAAATCATTTTTTATGTCTGAAATAATTTGGGTAAAAGTAATGCGTTTCAATTTTTCTTACTGAAGTCATTCTAGGGTGATTTAACAGTTGTTCTGTGAGCATGTATTTCTGCATTCCCCCTCCGCGGGACCGCCGGACTGGCGAAAACCCGCACTCGTGATTAATTCCCTTGACAAACTACGAAGGCGACAGCTTGGCAAAAAGGGGAGTTTAAAGCGGGGAGTGTAGTTTTTGTCCCCCCCACCCATGTTGTGCGCTATTGTACAGTGTGTGTTGGTTTCCGAAAGGTTTCTATTCGCCGGGCTCGTCTCTGCCTTGACAACAATGAGTTCTCTGCTCCCTTTGTATCAGACGGTAAACACCACAAAGTACGCTTACGTTTCATTTCTGCCATATCCAATTTTTTTTGGGGGGGGGGGGGGGGTTTCCTTTGCAGCCTTGTGATTCCTGTAAATAACTTTTTTCCCCCTAACGACTGTTTTTTTTTCATTTACCAGCAAGAGGAAAAAA
>CAAKHD010006807.1:17705-35538 GCA_901007705.1 Fistularia tabacaria
CGTTTGCAAAAAAAGTTCTCACTTCCTCTTGGGCAGGGGAGAAACACCCACAAAGTACCCCTTTCGGTCTTTTTTGCCCAACCAATTTTTTTTGGGGGGGGGGGGGGGATTCCTGTGCAGCCTTGTGATTACTGTAAATAACTCTTTTCTCCCTGACGACTGTGTTTATTTCATGTAGCAGACAGATGGAAAATATCTATAAAAAAGTATTTTTGACTTGACCTGAATAAATTTGTGATGTGATGCAGCAAAAACCCAATTCCACTTAGTGGGTGTCCATTTTGCTTTGTGGAGAGCACGGCTTCTCTACTTCAATTACATCACCCAGCCTTCTTCACATCAGAGTGGCAGCCGAGGAACACCTGCTTTCAATTATCATCCAGCAGATTCATCGAGTTAGATCTAATTTCTGCTCTGTTGGATTTGATCTTTACGGATTTTGGTGTTCCCTGGCCAGGAGACAAACAACCAGAGGCAGAGGTAGTCAGCAGAATTCTTCTTTTTATACATTATTTTTCTTGCCTCGCGCATCAGTTTACACTTGCAGGGATACTTATTCTACCAGCAAGGTAGTTTTCTAGCCTGTACGCAATATTAGTCTGTAAAACGAATATAATTTAATTCCACATGTGATCATACAAGCTTTCACTTTGCTAACGCTGTTTTCAGTGTTTGACTCCAGATGGAGAAATGCTTCTTCCCAGACAAATATCAAATACACATCGGCAACGTATCACCACGAGGGAGCCGTCATGGAGAATAAATCTGTAAAAAACAGACGTGAAAGGACACGTTACAATTCAACGAGGCGGTTTCTGAAGCACAACGGATCCTTGGAGCATCTGAGCTATAGAAAGCCACAGGACAAGTTCTAAGGCGCTGCTCATTCAATGTATTGACAAATGTCTATCCGCTGTGCAACAGGTTTGTGGTTCGTTACCTCGGGGAGCGGCCACAGAGCAGGAAAGGGCAATCAAGTTAGTCTGTGAAGGCCTCGAAGTCTGACTCTGAAAAAGGAAGCAGATGTAAGAGACAAAAGCACAGAAATCGTAACTTTAGTCTCAATGACACTTGGTGCGAAGAGCCTCAAAGAGTATATTAGTGCTCTACATAAAATACATTTTAGGTTGACAACTTCATATATTTGTCTTTTTCCACTAAGAGCAAACGAGATATCAAGAGACGTTAGCGGGAGAGATTAGCAGGGAAGGTTTGGGTTGGATAAGAGCTAATGCTAATGAGTTAAAACGGTAGAATTTCTTCTCAGGGCTTCAGTCAGATCCAGCAAAAGCATTTTTTTCCAAAAACCACGAGTATGCGTGTGGGGGGAAAAAAAAAAAAAAAGGTGCAGACGAGGAGGGGAGCCGAACACGAGGAGAAAAGAGAAACATGCCTGTGGAGAATAAGATAAGATAAGATGCTGCCTCACTGACGATAGATAATCAATAATCAGTATGGCTTTGCTCGAGTAAGAGTAAAAACATTGATTGGAACAACACTGAATGAAAAAGCAGTCAATTACAGTTTTACTTTAACACCTTCAACGCTCGGTATCTGCCGAGTACTGGAGATTCACTGGACCAAAACAATGATTACGAATTAGAACAACAAAAGCACAACCGTAGCTAATTTTTTCCTCACTATGTTGCTCATGTTTCCAGGTGTCGGAGGTATTATTGCGATTAGTAGTAATTGTATTAGTAGTAGTGGTGGTAGTAGTAGAAGTATGACAAGAAATTATATTGCGGTTAAAAAAATAGAAAGAAAAGAAAATCAAATATCCAACCTTTTCTTTAAGTTAAATCTTTATTTGTTACTTTCCCCTCTAACAGTATGTCATGATAAGTAAATAAAAAACAGACAAATTCAAATACAGGAAAAAATATATATATATGTACTGTGTAAGCAGAAACTCCTTCACTGCACATGAGCAGATGACCAAATGGGGAGGAGAAATAAAAAAAGAGCACAGCAATATAAAATAGATTGTATTATTTTGCAACTGGCATCGTCAAACCTTAAGAGCTGCAAATCTGCAGCAAAGCTAAAAAATAAAATAAAATAAAAAATCAAGCACTGATTATAGAAAGGAAAAGTCAAAAAAAATAACTAAGCCTGTTCTGCAGGACAGGGAAAGGAGCCTCTTTCGGCCAGGCACGTCTTTGAGAAGTAACAAAACAAGGTTCCACAGATTAGTAATACTGTGTCATTATTGTTATTTAATAGCAAAAACATTTCATTTTTTAACCAGCCTAATTTGGGCTGCTATTCTAACAGAGAACTTTCTTGCCATTTTGTTTTTTATTTTTTATTCTGTAACTCCAGTCCTTCTCTCTGTAGATGATTGCAAAGGTTTCAGGAAAATCTGGTGCAAAAAGGCATTTTAGTTTGGCATGTGAGATGGCTGCACGGAGCAAAAATATGGCTGTGCCCAGAACCATTTTAACTCTCACCGTGAACCAACACTAAAAAGGCAACACTATTTATTCTCTTTCACTTTCACTAACTCCCTTTACTTACTACATCCATGCTTTTCATGTTGTATCCCAAATACTTTATCGTGACTGTAATTCGCCTTGAATGGACCACAACAGATTGAGTGCTTCTTCAAACAACCAAATCCGGATTCATATTTTGACGGTGAAATTGAGATTTATAATTTTGTTGTTTTTTTCCTTTATAAATAATAAGGCCATATTTTTTACATAAAATAGATACGGTTGTCCTTGTCATATTTAAGTAACAAAACTGTGTAACAGTCATTCTGGCTCGAATCAGAAAGGTTTATCTGTGTGTTTGAATAAGAAACAAACCAGCTAAGAGTTTATTTAAGTTCTGTGGCTTGTTTTGGGTAATTGGGAAGTGCGTGCATGGTATGAGGGTGTGTGTGTGTGTTTTGTGTGTGTACGTGACACAATTTTAATACATTCACTTTGCTGGAGAGACTGACTGAGACATCGCTATGGCACCGTCTTATCTGACCCAAACACACACACGGATGGATGCAGAGTGCACGAATGGACGCACATTAAAAAATTTACAGACGCAAATCCCCACCAAGTTGGCCACATGTGAACCCAGGTCCACCCACTCTCTTCAGTCTCACAAAATATTTGGCACATTCACAGCAGAGCAACAGTCCTGGCGGGGGCTCAGGGGCCGAGTGGCTGTCTGTTATTCAGTTATTCAGACGGTCGCATGGCACCCTTTGCTATCGGTCTGTGAATGTGTGTGCGAATGGGTAAACAAGTCTACGAAGTTAAGCACAATGTAGAAACCTTAGGTAGAAGTGTTCTTCAACCATGGTCAACCATGTTCACTCAGATGTTTAGGGAGGAAAAGACGGGGGATCTGGGTTTGCTCTGAACAAAGCCCACAAGGAACTATTAGATCCATCTAGGAAAGCTCAAAAGTTGTCCTCTATTGTAATCTGCATTTGAGAGAAATGAATAGTTATAGTTCTCAAATAACTGTAAGCAACTTCTTTTTAAATTGACGTTTTTTTAAAGGTTCACCTTTTATGCGGTTTCATCCCAATTCATTTTTTCGGTAATGCATTAATATTAGAATTCGTACTTTTTATCCTACATCTGGTACCCTTCAAACTGATGCAATCTGTGTCAGAAGCTCCCATTATCAGTATTCTGTTATAAAACTAATTTCGACATAATTTGGAGTGTTGCAGGAGGACTGAATGTGTTGACTACAGTGGGTTCCATGAAAAGTGATACAGGAGCACAGCTTGACTAATGGAACATTGAACAGTTAAGTGTTAAAAATTAAACTTAACTGTGTTACAAACTACCTCTGCTTCGGAACTCAACTAGA
This sequence comes from Fistularia tabacaria, assembly GCA_901007705.1. Taxonomy (NCBI): domain Eukaryota; kingdom Metazoa; phylum Chordata; class Actinopteri; order Syngnathiformes; family Fistulariidae; genus Fistularia; species Fistularia tabacaria. The sequence goes on from CAAKHD010006807.1 coordinate 21,534, forward strand.
GCTTGACGGCTTTCTGTCGTCTGCACCCGCAGTCGAAGCGAAGGTCAAAAGCATGTTTAAGTCCCCCATTTATCACATCCAAATTCGGAGTCGATCAGATCTGCTGCTGCAACGTGGCTCTTTTAAAATCAGACTTACTACTTTTTTGCTAATTATTAGCCAAATTCGAGGAACACAATATCATAAGCAATCATTTATCTTTTTATTTCCTCCCTTTGTTTTTCAGTATTTTATACTCCCTTATGTTGTTTTTTTATTTTGCCTGAATGCCTGTTTTGTTTTTTTCCAAGGCGATTTTACTGGCCTTTTTGACATGTGTCAAATAAATATCAATAGCATTGTCATGCTGAACGAATTTGGCAAACACACTTCAGTAGTCAGGCTACAGGGAGATCAATAAGATAAACATGAGGAATTAGCAAACCCCATTAGCACACAATGCAACCGCGCTTCTTTTTCTTCTTCACGCTTTCATCACTATTCTGCACAGTGGGCTCAGACTTTCCTGCACTGCTGTGGTTTTGCGCCGCAGTGTCGGCAAATGAGCCTGAACTGGAGGAGGCACTCGTCTCTGTGGTTTGCTTCCCCTCCTTTGCCCCCCATTCCCGTGTCCCTAAATCCTTTTTAAAATCCCATTCTTCCCTCGTTTCCTCTACAACCTTCTCATTGCCCGGTACATCTTTAGAGGTCTTAGTAGTTGTAACCGTGCTTCCTTTTTCATGAATAGTTGTCTTAACTGTGACCCTTCCCCCAGCACCTGATATGAAGTCAGACGCAGCTGCTCTTTGCTCGGCGTCCATTTGTGACAGGCTCCAAGCCAAAGCTGTCTGGAGAGCTTCGTCGACATCGTCATCATCTTCTTCGGCGCTGCTAGCAAACCCTCCAAAGTTGAAAAAGGGGGCGGAGCTAAATGACCGATGCGTGGATTCAAAATTAGGTTTGTCCTTAGATTTTTCAAACTCTCCAGATGATCTATTTCGATTTTCTAATTTGGGAGATGATGGATGTGGTTGAGACTCTCGTCTGCTCAGCTCTAATGCCAGGGCCATTTCATCCTCTACACCTGCAACAACAGAGCAAATGTAAACACGTGCATGAGCAACATGCATTCTCATGGGTTTCTGCTCCTAGCAGGCGTCCACATTGACTCTCAACATTCTTTAGACATGAATATTTGGATAAATGTACATTGTGACTTTATTGTCAAGATACAATTCATTTGATTTCAAACATTGGCAAAAATGTCCAAAATGTCAACAAGATGATATTTTGACGATTTTCAGTCCAATACTTTCAAATTATTCTCTGTTCCATGTTAAAGTTAACATGTGTCTGATATTAAATCTGCTCTGGCTGATTATAAATTCATGTGTCATATTATACCGACATTAAACACGGATGACAGTTACACCCTATTCACAAGTATCATTTGTTAAAAGTTCAAAATAGGGTGAAGATAAATGCTAGATGCTTTTTTGCATGTCGACAACTTGAACTTCTGACAATTCTGGATTTATTGATGAATTTTTATCAACTCATCAATTTTTAGTTCTCCTGTTACCATATTTTAACCAACTCTTGTCATGTGAATTTATCCATTTCAACTTTCAGTCACAATATCTGAACAGGATGTGACCTTACCATTAATTAGCACACTCTTTAATGTCCCATCTTCCTCGATCTCTGTTCTTTCCTGTCCGTTTTCTTTAGTTCTGTAAGACAACAAGTGCATAGATATATAGACATTTAGCAGGGTTCCACTTTTCAAGTCTATATGTTAGCTTTATCGGGATTCCTTAATGTCACTTCCAAAAACTGAAAGTGCTGTCAAATGTCTTCAAGAAATTTAGCAGGACCAGGGTTGATCTGGACGACTGAGAATCTTCAGATACATACTTCTTTGTGGTGATGCGTTTGCCATTTACGATGCGAGTGGAAGTAGAAACTGACTTAAAACTGCCTCCTCCCATGCTGCTCATCCCAGGTATACCGCCCAATGAGGAAAAGGAGGTAAAGTCAGCTGGGGGGAAGAAAGATGGGACAGAAAGGAGAGGAGGATTTCAGACATTGAACAAACTCATTAAAAAAAATATGAAGTGTTTGTCATACAGAAAATAAGAATTTACCTCCTGCTGAAGGAAAAGAGAAGAACCGACTTGGGCCGAGGTGGCAGGACGGGCTACCGAAGGATGAGAAATCTTCTGAATGAAAGAAACAGGTATCAATTGTTGTATAATGACATATTGTATAAATACATCTCTAAATACAGCTCTATGAAAAAGTCGCTTTTGCTTCATGCCTATAGTTTGCTTTCAGAAGAATTTTTTTGTGACAAGATTTTAAATTTAAAAGAAGGAAATTGAATGGCGTCACTCGGAGATTTAGAAAACATTTAAATTTTTGCGGTTCGTAATTTTCTTATAGTTCGATAGTATCCGCTTACAAATGTACTGCTGATTTTGTACGCTGATTCTTGCTTTGTGTTAAAATAATAATAATAATGATAAGAAGAAGAAGAAGAAATATGTTTATAGAAGACTTTCACAAAGTGCTGTGCAAGTCATAACGGGTAAGAGTAGGACACAAACGAATAACCACAGACTAATCCGATTCATTTATTCTGCCAATCCTGTGGTGAGGGACCCGATAGGATTAGTGGCTTTCAATCCAAGTCCTGCATGTTTTTGGACTGTGTTGGTGTTGATCATTTGAAAGTAATGGTGTGCTATTTTGGGGGTTTCATTTATTGGATTTTCATCTCATTTCTGGCAGCATTTCTGGCAATTGCTTGCTGATTTAAAATTCTAAATAGTGCATATCCATTTGGATTGGAGTAAATAGCCAATATTGCATACATGTCAGTTAAGATATTAATTGTTCGTATCACAATCTACTATCCTGCTCTTCTTATGGTGGTAATGCGTTAAGCGGTTGTTTCTAAGTTGATCTCTCAAAAGTGAATGATTATAAAAACAATGTTCTACAGTGTACAAACTTCAAACCGGATGCAGGAAATGTTATTTAGATAAATCTATTAAGCCCATGAAAGCCCATTTACTGCTTCTCTGATGAAAACAGTAAATTGTACAACTCCTACCAGAAAATGACGTTTAAGCAACATGCCAAGTGCTTACGACATACCAAAAAAGCTAGCACTGGGCTCCTGGCTCGTAAAAAAATCTTTGAACACATCATGTGGGCTGCGGAATGTGTAGGTGAATCCTGGGAAGTGTGAAGAAAAGTCTGAGCTGGAAAAGCCTAAAAAAACAAAGACATTTGTGTCAGGGTTGTAAACAATAAGGAGGGTGAATTTTGGAGATATGCAGTGGGGAATGAGGGGAGGAGGCAAAGACAGAGGAGAAATACCATAATGTTTGAAAACAACAGCATAATACTTCAGCAGCCCACTTTCATTTACCTGTATGATTTTCCCTCTCATTCCCATATCTGTCATAGGACTCGCGTTTACTCGCTAAAGAAAAAGAGTACAAATAAACAGTCAGTCTTCCCATATAGAAACACACACGTGCATTCACACACCCACACATATACACACAAAATCCTCTCCACAGAGTGAGCAAGGCAGTAACTTCTAGCCATTTAAACTGTAACTGATATGTCCCGTGTTTGAGGAAGTTTTGACGATAAAACAGGAGAATGACAGGAAAAGGGGTCACCTAATTTCCAGGTCTAACAGAATTTCCAAGATTTGTTGCAACCATGTACAACCACAAGGACTTACTGTCAGATAAGATTTCATAGGCTTCAGCCACCTCCTTGAACTTTTTTTCAGCTTCTTCTTTGTTGTCTGGATTTTTGTCAGGATGCCATTTCAGTGCGAGCTTCCTGTACCTGAAGACACAAAATCAAACACAGAGACACACAAATACAGTGACATGCTTTTTTTTTGTTTTTTTAATGGATGATGCATGTCCCAAATGTGTGGGATCACAGTTCAGAATATTAATCAAAGGTGTGTAGAAGTTCATAAATCCAAACACACAGATATACTATATGTGTAAAAAATGGTAAGATAAGGTGATTACCCAAAGATACTCACGCCTTCTTGATGTCCTCCTGAGAGGCTGTTTTGGACACTCCCAGGATGTTATAGTAATCAACCATGTCACCACCTCTCAAACCTCACTACACCACTCCTGAAAGAAACATACAACATGATCAATTTCAGTAAAGGACAGGTTTAACTTTGACCGGACCTTAGCCATCCCCGTCCTTGTTTTCCATTGCGTTTATATGCATGTGCCTTATAATGCAAAGAAACTATTCTGTGTTAAATGTTAATTTGAATAAGTTTTCAACAATTCAGTGTGAAAAAAGAACTGCATCTAATGAGCAAACACTTTAAAGATGCTGAGATAAGTTGAGAATTTTCTTATAAATGTGAGTAGATTATGAATGTGTTGGAGGGGGTAACTGCTGTAACCCCCCCTGTTGTTCTTTGAGAGCAAAAATTAATGAAGTGTATAAGAATACAGCCCACATCCTAATAGGTGGGAGTACATTTTCAAGATGCTGCCCTTTGAGCATTGTTGCGTAATGGCAAAGATTTCAAAATCCCATCCAGATTGGTTAATCTTTGGCAGCATTTCAGAAAATGAATGTGGAAAAATGTGGAAAAGTGGAGAAGGCAGTTATGCTTTAAGGATTGTGGCGTTGATGTGTTAAACATAGGAGTCTTTCCATCACACAGAGCAACTAGATACTATATAATTGAGAAACAATGCCATGAACACTGACATCCACGAGGATTTCAGGGTTCTGTTCAATGCCTTTATCTATACTCATTTGGAGAAGCACGCTCTGCTCATTGAAGATTGGTTACATTCTTGTCTCAAAAGAGTTGAGTGTTATTACCTAAATATGAAGCAGGAAACAGATCGACTGACGACACTACACTTGTCATTTTAAATTACAAAAGAATGCTTATTTTGATATGTATGAACTACTTTGTGATTAATCTCACAATAGCTCATATTACATGGAGATGTCAGGGAATAATGTAAAATGTATGCATTACAGAGTAAACAATGTTTCCACCCATTCTTGCAATTCACTGTGTGAAAAGATATATGCACCGAATATAAAACAAAACTGATTTTCACACTCATATTGATGACAGTCATTTTCACAGCAAAGAACCTGCAAAGACACTTTGTAACAAAAACTTTTTGACAGCCAAAATTGTTTAAATAGTTACATGCATACACGAGTACTTTACTGTCAACGTGTAGCCCAAATCACTAACAGTGGACGGTACGTCGATATGGGGTTTGCATATTCTCCAAGTATCTACATGGGTTTCTATCGGGTTCTCCTGTTTCTTCCCATAGCCCAAATATGTGCATTGGGTTAACTAGAAGCCTCCCACCCCGTCCCTCACTACGGGACAGGCAGAATAAGCAAACAAATTAGTCATTTTTAATTTCGTGTCGTCCTACTATTCTTCTCATTTGTACAGCACTTTGGTGGAAAGTGCTCTATATATGTACTTATTTATTCATTCATGTAATACTTGTTAATTAACTTACAATATTCTGCATTACACCTGAACCTACCATTGGATTATGAATTTACTTCTTGTGACAACCAGTGAGTAAAAGTGTTGGCCCAAACATCAGATTTCAGCGGTCATGTTTACACACTCACACACATGCACACACACACACAGAACACTCACACACAGACAGACAGACAGACAGACAGACAGACGGACAGAGAGACGAACGCACACACACACACACACACACACACACACACACACACACACACACACACACACACACACACACACACACGCCCGCGCGCACACACACACACACACACACACACACACACACACACACACACACACACACACACACACAGACAGACAGACGCAAGCACGCACACACGCACACTCTCACTCGTGAGGGGGGGGATCTGTGACGGACTAACAGTTAATTCGGAACAAGGCCGATCTATTTTCCATGGCTGCCACAGGCACACGTTCAGTCTAAGAGCCACTATAACCGATGTCACTGGTGGACCCCTGGGGTTTTGGGCTGGATCGAGGGGGGGGGGGGGGTGATCCAAAACGGAAGCAAAACTATTCGACATAAACTTTGTAAACCGCCGGCAGAGTCTTTTTCGTCTTCTTCTCCTCCGTCTTCGTCAGTATTAGCCGATATTCTGCTAGCTATGACTTCGTACGGGTTAAACACGAATGAACTCAGACGGAAGGTAATTGGTCCACTTGGCACCAACGGTGCAATTATAACGGTGATTTAAATTGAGTATTTCAACGACTTTGGTGTCTCATCTGGATACAGTTCGACATATGTGGAGAGAAAACGCAGTCGCTATGCGGTCTATTTGATGTGGAATGGTCGCAACATACCGGGCGAGTGTTTACGGTCCTCGTCCCCCCTCACCCGCCGGGTTCCTTTACCTTCTCTCCGGGAAAGCCTCCTCACGTCCGTCCGTCTCCCCGTTCCTCGAAACAGACGACTTATTATCGACTTAACGAAAAAAAAACAACATAAAAATAACTCAATAAATAAATAAATAAACAAACAAACGCCGGCGCTGACTCCGCGGCGTTCACTGCGAGAGCCTGACGGACAGCCGTCGCCTGTCGGTCGCGCACTTGACTGTGAGCCGGTCCCCCGCGGATGGGGCGCGCTCGGCCCGCCGAGGTTCGGGGCGCTGCTCGGCGTCAGCCTCCGCCGGGAGAAACAACTAGGGCGCCTGCAAATCTCCAGGGGGCGTCATCGAACACGCCCAGCCTGTTGCTCTGTTACAACGCGGGGATAACGTTTGTAAGTTTTTGTTTTGTTGTTGTTTTTTTTTAATTTTTTTGAACATAAAAATCTACATAAATGTAGGGGTGAAATAACAAAGGCAGACTGCTGTAGAATGCGACTATTCAAATAGGAGCCGGAGGTACAACACACATCCATCAGCATTATGATGCTCTTTTGCAAGTTCTCACATGATTACTTTGTATTTTCGATATAACACGAGTGACCCTGGTTGCTCTCATGAATCAGCCGTGTATGTAAATGTGCATGTCCACTTCTAAAATGCTACTCCATGTGAAACCCGCATGGACTGTGTCTACTCCTGATCTGATGTCTTTGATACCTTCGTGTTAAATAAGCAGTTTGTGATACTTTGCACTGCAACATGGGGGTTGAAAACGGAAATATTCTTGAAAATCGACTAAAATCGGAGTGGGTTGTCAGGATGACATGGTGGATTTGTTTGTGTAATCCGCAGTTACGATGGCACCGTGACTTTTTTGGCCATCTGCTGCCATCTAGTGTAGGTATGAGAGGTGGAACTGCAGGGGCGAGGCAAGACCTCCCTGACTTCTCTAGTCTGGCGACATCATCGTTTGTTATGGCTGCTTTTGGCAACATGTCGATGAAAATAAGGAGAATGCAAAAGGCATAACTGCTGGGATTTACCCTGAATGTGATTTCTCAGTAGAAAGGAATGCTTTGAAAGTAGAATTGCTGGGAAAATCCGGTCTCATGTAAATCAAATGGAAACTAACCTTGTAAACAACTAAGTGGACCTAAAGGTCATGTGGTCGACAGTCTAACAATTGATTTTATTTGTTCCACTCACCTTAAGCATTTGCTAGGCATGTGTGGTTAATTTGGTAGAGCAGACGATCTACTAATCGTAATGTCTGTGGAGGTTCTCAGTGATCCAGGTCCTGGTTAATTATTGTCAAAACTTTCTCATGTCAACTAGACTTGATAGAAGAAACCTCTCGGATGACAGGTGAAACGTCTTCAAGGGAAGAAAATTAACTCCAATCGCCACGAGAAGAACATTTTGACAAGAATTACGAATCGTAACATCGGCAATTCGATTCCCATACCCTCCTGACTCCATAACGAAGTGTCCTCAGGCAAGACACCGAACCGCAAGTAGCTCCCGATGGCCTGGTGAACGTCTCGCATGGCAGATCTGTCACCATTGGTGTGTGAATGTCTGAATGAGAGCCATTGTAAAGCGCTTTCAAACCGCAAGCTGTGAAAGTGCTACATAATTGCAGACCATTTGCGCTGCATGCCTTAAATTGTACCAAAGTGTTGGTTGTTGTGTAAGTTGTATTTAAATGGGATCAAAAGAGTGTTTTACTGAGCGGGATGTGTCTCCGTCGTGTAAGAATAATCACAAGATGAAGTCAAAGGTTCATGGCAACCTTTATTGATAATACTGACATTTCACCATCACAAGTTATCAGAATGTGGGGAATGTGTTACTTCCATGATGACTTTTGGAATGTGTGATGGCAAAGCCTGGATGATGTTTAGCGTATCAGTACTCCTCTCCCTCTTCATCTTCATCTCCCAAGCTGTCAGTGCCGACTTCTTCATAATCCTTCTCCAGGGCAGCCATGTCTTCTCTGGCCTCGGAGAACTCTCCCTCCTCCATTCCCTCCCCAACATACCAGTGAACAAACGCCCTCTTGGCGTACATGAGGTCAAACTTGTGGTCAAGTCGAGCCCAGGCCTCAGCGATGGCTGTGGTGTTGCTCAGCATGCACACGGCCCTCTGCACCTTGGCCAGGTCTCCTCCGGGAACCACCGTTGGAGGCTGGTAGTTGATGCCCACCTTGAAGCCGGTGGGACACCAGTCCACAAACTGGATGGTGCGTTTGGTCTTGATGGCGGCGATGGCAGAGTTGACGTCCTTGGGCACCACGTCTCCGCGATACAGCAGACAGCAGGCCATGTATTTGCCGTGACGAGGATCGCACTTCACCATCTGGTTGGCCGGCTCGAAGCAGGCGTTGGTGATGTCAGCCACGGAGAGCTGCTCGTGGTAGGCTTTCTCAGCAGAGATGACCGGGGCGTAGGTGGCCAGAGGGAAGTGGATGCGAGGGTAGGGCACCAAGTTGGTCTGGAACTCTGTCAGGTCCACATTCAGAGCTCCGTCGAAGCGAAGCGATGCCGTGATTGAAGACACAATCTGGCCGATGAGCCTGTTCAGGTTAGTGTAGGTTGGCCTTTCAATATCAAGGTTTCTGCGGCAGATGTCGTAGATGGCTTCATTGTCCACCATGAAGGCACAGTCAGAATGCTCCAGGGTGGTGTGGGTGGTCAGGATGGAGTTGTATGGCTCCACCACTGCTGTGGAAACCTGGGGGGCTGGGTAGACCGCAAATTCAAGTTTTGATTTCTTCCCGTAATCGACAGAGAGTCTCTCCATGAGCAGAGAGGTGAAACCAGACCCAGTGCCTCCACCGAAGGAGTGGAAGATGAGGAATCCCTGGAGGCCAGTGCACTGGTCAGCCTGAAAGGGACAGTTTTCCATGAGAACTTAAACTCCCACTCCAATCAGCTTTTGTATTTAAGTAACCAAGAGTAATATAGCACAAAAGTGTTTCTCCTCATTCAGGAAAACACCAAATGACAAGATGCTCTTTGCCAACTGAAGTCCTGTCAAGCAAACCCATTTCTCAAATCACCCACCAATTTACGAGTCCTGTCGAGAACCAGATCAATGATCTCCTTGCCGATGGTGTAGTGACCACGGGCGTAGTTGTTGGCAGCGTCCTCCTTCCCGGTGATCAACTGCTCAGGGTGGAACAGCTGCCGGTAGGTTCCTGTACGCACCTCGTCTGTGAAACGCAAGATTGAATGGAAAAAATTGAGCAAAGAATGTCAGGCATGTACTTGCTAAGATTTCTCTTTGCTTGAGGGCTGTTTGTACACTTGCAATGTACATGCGATCCTACCACTCCCACTGACCAATGACTGTAGGTTCCAGGTCGACAAAGATGGCTCTCGGGACATGTTTCCCTGCTCCAGTCTCACTGAAGAAGGTATTGAAGGAGTCATCTCCCCCTCCGATCGTCTTGTCAGAGGGCATCTGTCCATCTGGCTGGATACCGTGCTCCAGGCAGTAAAGTTCCCAGCATGCATTGCCCATCTGGGCTCCGGCTTGGCCGACGTGCATAGAAATACACTCACGCTATAAAGGAAAAGGAAACAGATTGATAAGGTCGTAGGATGTTGCACATGATCTAAAAGAAAATGTGAGACTTAGTCCTATATTGTTGATAAACAGAGAATGCTTTCAGTATACTTTTGTTAAATATGTATTGCCTGCCAAAATAGTTGGGAACTTTCCGCGCCACTCATCACTGACACCAGTTTTGTTGTCTGATGTCATTTCAATTATCACAATATTTATTTTCTCATCAAACGTGTTTGATGTACAATATTTAGTTAGGAGCTCCCAACTGTCAGGTTCTAAAAGACTTGAAGATGTTACTTTTAGGGCTGACAGCCAAGGGCCATGTTCATTTTTTTTTTCACCAAAATGCATTCTTTATTTGTGGTCTTCCTGATCACTAGGTGGCACCGTGTCCCAAAGCAGAGAGAAGTTGTGGGAATGCAGTAATTTGGTGAGTCATGCTGCTTCATCCGTGTGTGTTTTTTTTTTTTTTGTTTTATTTGCTTTCCAAGATCACAAGGTTTTTCTAAGCCTTCCTAATAACTTGTGTGCTTAAGCCTAAGAAGATTGGTTACACAAACCTAACTAGGTAGCTCTGTTCTATGTACCTAATACAGTGAACAGTAAATGGCACGAATACATGGACAGCATTAGCTGCTGGAATACGAGTTGTAGGACAGCAGTTTTGAAGCTGGCCTCCGGGACAGCAACAACCATTTCTAAAGCTCTAACTTTAAACGACGGGATTGTTCCAGTTGAAAGAAAATGAAATTGGCAGGAAGTACAGCTAATTGGACTACAGCTTTTTAAAGATACAAACTATTGCGGTATGCGGAAAACAGGAAGGCCATGCCTCAGGAAAATAGGAAACCTCCCCCAAGCACCCGGCTCTGTATCTCCTCCTTTCTCCTTATCTCCTCCCTTTTGCCTGTGTCTCTCCTCCCCCATCCTGTCCAGCTGCGTAGAAGCGGTGCAACAGTCTCTCTCTCCCTCTCTCTCCCTCTCCGTTCATCCAACTCAGACCAGAAACTCTCAACAGCTGAAAAATGGCTGCCAAGTAACTCATACATCCGAGCTCAGACCACTCCTCTTTCCCCTGTTCTTTCTCGTCCTCCATCCCCCACTGCCACGATTTATATGGTCACTCCCTTGCCATCAGAAACATTACATTTCTTCAACAATTGCTGGATAAAGATTCTGACTGCTGTGTTTTCAAGTAGATAACATAAAACCTTTTTTTTTTTTTTTTTTTTTTTGCCAAAGTATTGAATATCAGTCAGGTGGGAAATTAAAATACATGTGACCTACATTGTTGGAGTACATGAATGACCAGCGGTGGAGGCTCAATGTCGCATGTAACCATCACAGTACATTGCACTCAGTGACTGGTCAGAAATCACATCCTAAAATGTTTTTTAGCATAAGCCCAGCTTGTAACCACAGCCAGCGAATATGATCAGGCTGGTTTTCTATCATTAACCTTCAAGTCTTTGCAGAGGCCTTATCCATTAAATAGGGCTGTTTGTTTAATCCACGTAATCCTGAGAGACAGAGACAAAGGGAGGCTGGAAGAAAGCTAGAGTGAGAATTCCAGGGCTGCGTCATCAGCTCAGCATTTACTCACCATTTTGTCTGCTTGTCCTTCGACTGACGTGGAGGATTCAGACACAAGGCAGAAGTGCGGAGGAAAGGGAGAGTCAGGGTTTATGTAGGCAGGGATGTGGAGCGGGGGTGGGAGGAGGAGGAGGAGGAGGATGAGGAGGTGGGGGGGAGCAGGAAACCTTTGCAAGCAGCTGCATAGTTCATTGGCGGGACGGAGCAGCCTTTTCTTTTTTTTTTCCTCAAAAAAAAGGGACATGACCAATACTATTCCGCATGTTATCCACGCCTAGATTTTCAACTTTGTCTTCCATTTTGATGGGAGATTTCTAATGTAATCAAACATAACTATCCTTTAAGTCACACAACTCTTTTTTCCCTATCTTCTATTTATGCATTTATTTTAAATAGCCATTTTCAAACTCCCAGTGCTCGATGTACTGTTTATGGTTGGGAATTCCCCATTAGCATTCAGTTGCTTCACCACCCAACATGCTGTACACTATTTATAAAATTACACTGTATCTGCCCCTATTCAATAAGCAAGAAAATTCAATCGAATTTACCAGATGCACTTTCAGACCCAACATCGCACAGAACAGAAGCATGAACGTCTTTTCTCATCTTTTCAATAATGGTGACATTTGGAAATGATCAACATTGCAAAACTTAACTAGGGAAATGAGAAAAACATGCTTTACTAATGATTCCAGCTTAAGACCATGAGTCATGTGATCCTACAATTTAAGACGGTACTTATCACACACAATGAAAGGATGTGACGCACTACTGTTTTTTCTTTAATATTATTGAATTATTTGCAATTCACACAATCTTTATCTAATATCTAATACAACATTGAAAGTAACATGATTGAAAGCAAACAAAAAGAAAAATGCCCAGGCCGCTTTTTCTGCTCATCCTTTGTGCGGCGTTTCATCTGGTCTCCTGTGATCACACAACCGGGATTCACACATAACTGGTATTCTATTGTCGCTGCAGGCCGCTGTCTGAGTATGAGCGACAAAAACAACACGAGTCATTGAGATCGTTGGTCATTTTCTTTCTCTCCCGCTCTCAGAGTCACAGCTGAATGGCATATAGAAACTGACATAGGAGCTCTTTCATAACTTGCATTCCACATGTGAGAGGATAGTTGGGGGAGGTGCACAAAAGAGGGTTTGGTCCAACTTTCTGTGTCTGACACTGCATTAGGAAGAGATATCTAGATGTGCAAACATAGATACATTTGAGATGTTGTTCTGGAAAACATGTCTTCACTCATTATCACATACAAGAGGCATGTGTTTAGGCTTGAATTCTAATTTAACCTATTTGCAACTTATGGTAGAATATGATTATTAAGTGTCACACGTGTTTTGATTTACATAATGGGGCTACTATTCTGTTTCCTTTACTGAACCTGTCCTAGGCTTTATTAATTTCATGTCATGCATGTCTGTTGTGCTTATTACTAAAAAAATACACCTTCCTACCATTCCAGAGTGTACAAATTCATTTATCACTACCTCAAATACAGTAGGTTTCATTGCAGTCAATATTCCTCTGCATCATCCTCCTCTCCCGAGTTGTCAGCACCCACCTCCTCGTAATCCTTCTCCAGGGCAGCCATGTCTTCTCTGGCCTCGCAAAACTCTCCCTCCTCCATTCCCTCCCCAACATACCAGTGAACAAACGCCCTCTTGGCGTACATGAGGTCAAACTTGTGGTCAAGTCGAGCCCAGGCCTCAGCGATGGCTGTGGTGTTGCTCAGCATGCACACGGCCCTCTGCACCTTGGCCAGGTCTCCTCCGGGAACCACCGTTGGAGGCTGGTAGTTGATGCCCACCTTGAAGCCGGTGGGACACCAGTCCACAAACTGGATGGTGCGTTTGGTCTTGATGGCGGCGATGGCAGAGTTGACGTCCTTGGGCACCACGTCTCCGCGATACAGCAGACAGCAGGCCATGTATTTGCCGTGACGAGGATCGCACTTCACCATCTGGTTGGCCGGCTCGAAGCAGGCGTTGGTGATGTCAGCCACGGAGAGCTGCTCGTGGTAGGCTTTCTCAGCAGAGATGACCGGGGCGTAGGTGGCCAGAGGGAAGTGGATGCGAGGGTAGGGCACCAAGTTGGTCTGGAACTCTGTCAGGTCCACATTCAGAGCTCCGTCGAAGCGAAGCGATGCCGTGATTGAAGACACAATCTGGCCGATGAGGCGATTGAGGTTGGTGTAGGAAGGGCGTTCAATGTCGAGGTTTCTGCGGCAGATGTCGTAGATGGCTTCATTGTCCACCATGAAGGCACAGTCAGAATGCTCCAGGGTGGTGTGGGTGGTCAGGATGGAGTTGTACGGCTCCACCACTGCTGTGGAAACCTGGGGGGCTGGGTAGACCGCAAATTCAAGTTTTGATTTCTTCCCGTAATC